>CAOJBI011955557.1:0-14722 GCA_948277035.1 Euphorbia corollata
TAAAATTTAATCCATTGAATATTTGGTTAAAAATAAAGTTACTTTAACAAAATAAGTGCTACTTGAAATAGGGATTTACCATATTGCACTATTTTAGGGTACATTTCTAACAGCGCGGTCTTACGCAAATAGACCATACGCGCGCCTGGGTCTTTCATAGTGTTCTATAGATAGTGCCAATATCCTATAGAAGTAGCCCTACTTCACATTCACATAAGTACTTTCATCAAATGTATATTGCACTTTATACATCACTCATGACAAAATATGAAATTCATTAAAAGTTTTTATAACTCAACTTCTCAAAATATACAATATATCACTTTTATACATCTACAATTCAGACAGTTTAAATTGCGCTACAACTAACAAAGACTTGTTAATACCCTTTCAACCTACTTCACGGGATCTTGAATCACATAGGTTGGGTTTCCATCTTCATTAATTTCAAATTGGGTTAAGTCTCATCCTCTCATATGTTTCCGAAATAAATTTTCCCATTTATGGGATTTTTTTAAAAATCCCCGAAAAAACATAAAAAATTAAGTATATAACATATCTAATTTTACAAAACTCGTAAATTAAGTTTTGATTTCCACCTATACCTGAATGTTTTTTATACATGTTAGTGCACTTGTATAATTTTGTTATACCAGTTTTAAATATGAGTTTTGTACTAGTATAAAACATTATACACTTTTTACAACTATCATATTAATGTTATATGAGTTTTATATCAAAATATTTGAATAAAAATTATGAAAAAATCTATTAATATATATAATTTAAAATATATAAATAAGCAAGTATTTTATTGTAAATTAACTTTGTTGCTGATAGCTATAAATATATTGTTCTCACTGACACCACCAAGCTACCATTTAACCATTCACTACTCGTTTTATCTCTCAATTAATTCAGTATTATCACATATTTCATTACAAAAAAATACTCTCTTAACTAATGCATTAACAACTAGTAAGAGCAAAACCAACTGGTAGACAAGTTTAAAGATTTCATTTTTCCATATAGACCAATTTTCTATTTCATTGTCAAACGATCTCCTTTTAATCTTTAATTTGATTCAATGATAAATAATATAATTCTCCCTTTTCCTTTGTGCAGCCATTCTTTTATTAGCACAAAACAGGACCATACAAAGTTCACAAAATCTTTCTGTTTATAAAACCCAAAACTTCAATACTCGACTTTTAAGACCAAAATTGATTAATTACATAATTTATTGTTCAATACAATACACAAATTTAGTTTCAGAATTATAAGAAACCAAAATAAAACTAAAGCAATATAATGAAACAATTTGACAAAAGCGAAATCAACCAAACTTACAATCAATTAAACATAACTTAGAAATTGATTGCCGGCACCGGAGATTTGAAGCTTAGTTTCCACAGGTGCTGCAAGTCGTCGAGGTAGAGCGTCAACAATTAAGTCGCTGCATATCATCAGTTTTGATTTGTTTTTGCTCGGTGAGCGAGCAGAATAAACCAAGACATATATAATTAATATAATTATCTAATGATCAAAGTGATGTCAGTTTTAACTTTATAATCTATAATCGAAATAACGCCATTTGGTAAATTAAGGAAAGATTTAGAAAGGAAAGGACGAAATTAGAAACCAGTTTCATTTATTAGTTTTTGCATGCGACAGTCATTGTTGATGAAGTTGAAAGGGAGTAGTCAATACATTATCAATATGCATATGGGTATTTATGGTTTCCGACGAAGAAGGTGAGCAACTAACCACAGTCGCTATCCCTACTTACGTCTTTGAAAATCGAAATAACAATGAACGAAAGCAGTCAAGTTTAGGAACTAAGCATGTAAATTACCTTAAATTAATAAATACATGTATTTCATTATTACTTTATTATATAAATTAAACTGTTGAATTAATAGTGAAAATTTAAGTTTGGGCAAAATTTATAATAAATTTATTAAAAATAAAATCTCCAATTGAAATAAGGATTGCATTAGACAAAGTCAATATTACCCCTTTTATATATAAAAGGAAACGGTTGCTGGAGGTTTTTTTTATTTAATTGGTAATCAACAGAAATATAACGGCCTGGAAAGAAAAACGCACGGTTTGCATTTCTCTCTGACAATGGAATTTAGGATGGTGGAAGGGTAGAGCTGTGGGTGACTTGATGGTCACGAGTTCGATCCCCCATTCGCTGGGAAATTTTAATCCTTAATCTATGACCCGATCGAGCAGGATTAGTCGGATCTCATCAAATATGGAAAAAGTTCAATTTTTGTCTACGGAGAGAAGATAAATAAAATTTAAAATCGAAAAATCAAGTTCAGTTCACCTGGACCAGACTCCTATTGATGGCGTTTTTTACGGTTCTTTGATATGCCAGTGCCAACTTGTTACTCAAAGATCTTCATGGAAATGCCCGGTCGAAGATCCAATTATACTCTTCTTAGTCAATACCCCAACGAGCAGATGCCGGCGGCAACACCGCCGCCGCAGTATCATGACTCTTCTATTTCAAGTGATTTAAAGAGTACTCAACAAAAGCCGGATAGAGGTTTCGATTGGGACCCCAGTGGCGATCGTCGAGCAAATCAGCAAACCAATATTAATCGGATTGGCAGTAATTTGAACCTGTACTCCTCCAGCGGGCTTCAAAGGCAATCGAGCGGGAGCAGTTTCGATGAAGGTTCTATGTCAGGGGAGTATTATCCTCCGACTCGGTCTACAGGCGGGGGAAATGAGATGGAAACGTACAGATACTCGAATGAGGATGTTAATTTGATGAGACTTAGAGCCGTGGATGCCGCTGTTACGGGGCCGGGTGCTGGATCGTCTGGGAAGAGCTGGGCGCAACAGACTGAAGAGAGTTACCAGTTGCAATTGGCGCTGGCTTTGAGGTTGTCATCGGATGCGACTTGTGCCGATGATCCGAATTTTTTGGATCCGATGCCAGATGAACCTTCTTTAAGGTCGACGAGTTCCAATTCACCGGAGGCTCTCTCTCACCGCTTCTGGGTAGGATTTTATTTTGCTTTTTTTTTTTTTTTTTATCGTTGTGCGATGTCTCGTCTTATGGTTCTTGCTTTTCAGGTTTTGAATTTTCTCTGTGCATGATGGCATCTATTATTACAAATTTTGCCGGAGAAAAGATTTGAGAGATGTTTTTGAATATGTTTGCTCTGGAAGATTTGCTGGTTGATAAATCAAGCTGAATGTTTAACGAGGCCGATGAAATAATGTTTTAACTGTCATAATATATTTTCCAAGGAAAGAATAATTGTTTCAACTTTTAACTGAATGGTGAAGTATCTTAGTTATTGAAAATATTTTCTGAATGACGCATCTTTATGTTCTTCTAATTGTATCTGCAAATTAGGAACTTTGAACTCAACTCAACCATAATCCAAAAGATGTTTTACTCCTCTTGCCTTTTAGCTGTCAAGGGGCCTTTAGAAGAGGAGAGCTGTTACATTCTTTCTTTTAGTCCCTCAATATTTTCTGTGGCAGCTTGAATATGATCAGCTCTCTGTAGCATGGTAGACTATCTATGTATGTCATGTAGGGGTACTGTAAACCATATTATTCAGTAGGACTTCTCATGCGTGTTTCAGTTATTATTGTGATGATGTGTTATCATTGTTTGATTGGGATTGTGATTATTTGTCTTATTGCGGAAGAAGTTGATATAGAGCAAGCATAAATATCTGCTAGCATCCATTTCTCTTGTTGATCTTTACATGTTAAATAGTTTTGTAAATGGATCAGTTATGTATACACATCTCTTTCTATATGCTAGCTGCTGGAAACATGTGAACATAATCTCATTTGACGGATTGGGGCCGTTACCGATACACCCTCCTCTTGTTACTTGTAAAATTACGGAGAAAAAGACTTTAACTAAAGAATATATGTTGGTTGGTTTGAGTTGTATCTTGCTGCTCATTGAAAGGAGGTAAGGTCATCTCTATTTGAATCCTGATTTACTGACCACCACAATCATACAATTTACAAATATGGATAACATATTTTGCGAACAGTAATGAGGCTATAATATATAACACCGGGATCATTATAATTTCCTACAATTAATTATGTGACTTCTCCTGTGAATTTGTGATGTACAAGTCTAGCTTAAGTTTATTATCGTGGTTGTTGTTGTTGTTATGTTTCTGCAATTTTGATATCCTTTCCTATGACATTAAATTTTCTTATTCATGCCTTATGTGTTTCTTCGATTCTCAAATATGATAAGTCCGTTTGTCATTTTAATTTTGTTATCTTTCAACACTTATTAACGTTCACGCGATAATGTCTTTTACGTACTTATTATTATTGATATGCAACTTATTGAATGTGCTTTGTTACCTGTACCAGATGAATGGATGCTTATCACACTGTTATGCCTCTTATCGATTTTCTCATGCATCAGGTGAATGGTTGCTTATCATACTTTGACATAATTCCCGATGGTTTTTACCAAATTCGTGGAATGGATCCATATGTGTGGACTGTTTGCTCTGATTTACAAGAGACTGGTCGTATTCCATCAATTGAATCATTAAAGTCCGTTGATCCGTGTGACCATTCTTCATTAGAAGTAGTTTTAATTGAACGGCGCAGTGACCCAACTTTAAAGGAACTTCAAAATAGGGTACATGGCATTTCTTGCAGCTGCATAACAACCAAAGAGGTTGTTGATGAGCTGGCCAAGCTTGTCTGCAATGGCATGGGGTGAGTTATACCTATTTTTTAGAAGAAGTTTGGAGTTATTTTGTTGTGTGATGAGGTTTAATCAAGTTATACTTCTATCAAAAGGGGTTCAGCCACCATGGCAGAAGATGATATCCTTCCAATGTGGAATGAATGCAGTAATAATTTAAAAGATTGCTTAGGATCTATTGTTGTTCCTATATGTAGCCTACCTGTTGGTCTTTGCAGACATCGAGCTTTACTGTTCAAGGTAAGGTCTAGTGCTATTACAGTCCTTTTTTCATATGATGTTCTTAAATTCTTTTCCCCTCCATCCTCTGTCTCTGACTCATAGTCGATAACATTTTCTTGGAAGAGGAAAGGTTTTACTTTCACATGTATGTAACTTGTAGGTGCTTGCTGACACAATTGATTTGCCATGTCGAATTGCTAGAGGATGTAAATACTGTAATAGAGATGATGCTTCCTCATGCCTTGTTAGATTTGGGCTTGAAAGGTATTCTTATTTGTCCCTTGGTAACACGTGTTTGCTGAACAACTTGTTTTGCCTGCATGTATTTGATTTTTTAGGTATCAATCCTGATGCGTACTTGTTCAGCATTGTGACAATTAGTGACATCCTCTGTATATAAAATATTGTTTCCTTGTTTGCTTCGGAATAATATACCTCTTTTCCATTTAGAACTTGAGGCGTATTGCTTTTCTTGATATATCAAGTTATATAGTTAATAAATAATAAACATTTACTTGTTACATTGTAGCTTCTTTGAGTGTTCTAGCATTTTGTTGAATTTATCATTTGAAAGTAGTACCATTCGCTTAGCCAGGAATTTTCCTGTACTCTCCCTCCACCCTCAATTGAGTGCCCAAGTCTACCACAAACGAGAGATTCAATTTATTCATGTCCACTTGGTATAGACTCTATAATGAAACTTTGATATTTGTTTTTACACCTTGTCGAGGATGACTGAATTTCATAGACTAGTACCAGTTCATATAGGCATTCAGGTATCTAGTACTATTTTCTTTTCTCATTATGATAGATTCTGCATACTTGATTTTTTTTAGCAGAGTCTGACAAATTATACTTATTTTCTCCATTCAGGGAATATCTAGTTGACTTGGTAGGGAAGCCAGGTTGTTTATGTGATCCCGATTCCTTACTGAATGGTCCTTCTTCCATATCAATTTCTTCTCCTTTGCGATTTCCTCAAATGAAATCAGCTGAACCCACCATTGATTTCAGGTCTCTGACCAAACAGTATTTCACAGATTTTCATTCACTCAATCTTGTATTTGATGATGCTTCAGCAGGTAATGGTTGAAATAGCATAAGAGTTGCAAATTCTTTATTGCCACAAGTCCTTTTTTTGGCTTTTCATTGTAACATTTTTTATGAGCTGCTTCAGTAGAGAATTTCTACAACGTTTAACAATTTAAAGCAGTGAGAACTTTGTATTAAGTTGTTAAACACATTTCTCAACTGGTTATATACAGATGTGAAGGTTGATATATTATTCTTTTCTGTACAAAGTGTAACTCTTGCAATCAGTAAAGTTGACACTGCAACTGTTCCCTGGGAATGAAATTGCTGCACTCTGACTGATTTTTTGGGGTGTTCTAGTTGATTGGGAAGATTGTGAGCTAACAGATGCAATTTGTTAGATGTGGAATATTTTGTTTCATCTTGTTGATATTTTATAATTAATTGGATTGTGTCTGTGGTCTATTAGATCTATATCTGAGCTAAGATCTGTGATGTTACTTTTATGCTGGTGACTACTGTCCAGGTACTGATGAAGCAGCTTCTGAATTCTCCATTTATCTGAAACAAAATGAGAAAACAGAGGCAGACAGGGGGAACCTTGTGCAGATTTCAAGTAACAGCAATGATATTTCTCACTTGCCTCTGCCTGTGAAAGCTGTTCGCGATAGAAATAATCAAGTTCCTTTGAAGCATCTCCCACCCATTGGGCTTGTAGATTCTAAGCCACTATTGTCTTTGGTTGACCCGAAGATGGATACTACTATGGTTTCAAGATATTCTGAGGGCAGTCAAATGCTTTCTGGAAATTCGGAACCCAATTTTGATTTGGAAGATTTGGTTATTCCATGGGGTGATCTTGTTATGAAAGAGAGAATTGGAGCAGGTATTTATACCCACTCTTATTTTGAAAACATTGCTGTAAAATTTTGCTATCATTATAATATGACCATCAATTTTAGGATCACTTTAAAAGTATTATCAATTAAGTACTTGTGAATAAATTTATACTCTTAACTGTACTATATTATTTACTGAAAGTTGAAATATTCGTTTTCAGGTTCTTTTGGAACTGTTCACCGTGCTGATTGGCATGGCTCGGTAAGCAATTCATATTAATTTATAAGCAATGTTTTGGCATTCTGTTTTGCTTTCTACTTCTGGAACAGTTTGTTCGTTGTGTTATTACATTTCTGTGATGATAACATGGAAATGGTTGAGCTTTTGTGAAATTTAACTTGATGTTTTCAATAGCTTCTCAATGAGCATCAAATTGAAACTTCTTCAAAAGAATGGATTGATGTATATGGAAAGTTATGTATGAAAATTGTCATAAATTATACTAACTAAAATCTTCAATTTATGTAAGGCTGAAATTGGACTACCTTTGGAGTATTATTATTGCAACTTAACTTTGAGATCCACTCATTCTTTTTGACATTTATTAAGTGGTCATGCTTCACTTTTTCTTTTTCATAGTGGAAGTGTTTACATCGTTGTTAGTTGTCTTTTAAGCTCTCCTTTACTACGTGAACTTGACTTTAGTTTGCAAATAATTCTGCATGGGGTTTAATAGTTTAATTTAATTCCAAACGGCACAATTTTTAGGTCACAAAAATGCTCTTTAGTTTTGTTAACCATTTTGATTTTTCTTTTGTGTATATATTCCTTTTTTTTTATGTTAGTAAAAAGGTTCTATTAGAAAGATATGGTAGTTGGAGAAACAAAATCAAACTGGCTTTTCAGTGATCTACCTGTAAGAAATTGCTAAAAGAGTTTTTAACGTACACACTTTGAAGTATTAGGATTTAAGATACAAAGTAAAGTTCAACGATATTTACTACATTTAGGATTATGACTGAGATTTATACAAGTAGTTCTTCTGCTATCCTGCATTTCGCCTTTTTACCTGTAGACAGTCTTGCTATGGTGAAATGAATTGTAGCTTCCTCTAACTTTTCAGTAACCAGTTAAGCAAATACTAGCCTTTTAACTTGTTACCTTCCTCAGTTAAATTGCGTTATGAGGAGCTCAATGGAGTTGAGACGTTGATGCAAGTTCTTTTTGCATGAGATAGATTCATATTACCTTTCCATATTATTGAGGGCTTCCTTTACTAATTGAGGGTAATATAAAAATTATATTTCGATAAGCTGTTATGGTGAAGAAAGTTCTTGTTTGATGGCAAAAATAAAAAAAAATATAGGGGCTGAATAGAATGCAGTTGAAACACAAGGAGTTTTGTGGGAAAACCTTACAGCAGAGTTGCTGACATCGCACTTTTCCTTTCGGGGTTTCTCCATGTTTACTTTGTTTCTTACAAAGTAAATATTATTTTGCCTTTTTCATTATTAGATGAGTGGTATGATATTCATCGAATGGTGATAAAGGTTGTTAAACACAAAAGACTACATTGTATTGTCTTCTTAATTGGCTCGTACATTACATAAGTATATATACAGATAAAAAGACTCATCCTACAACTTATTACAGCTTTGACTTATTACACTATAGCTAACCACTAACAACCACCCATTAATGACACAGCTACCTACTATTGTAAATCTAACAAAGGCAAAGTAATGGCTGATTCAAAACCATAAAAAACACATTTCTTTGATTGCATAGCTCTTAGATATACATATTGCCATGTTATTGCTATTTTTTGGTAAATCATCATTTCTTATTGTATTACCTAGTGTTGAGATGATGAAGTTGTCAGTAGGAAGATAATTTACGTGAATGGAAATTTTTTTGTATGGTTTTAATTTCCTTGTTTGAAGCTTTATTTCTTGTATGTTTTAACTCACCAGCAATAATCAAGAACACATATTCTGTAGTAAAATGTTTATGAAATTTTATTTTACTAATTAGCTAATTTTGATAAACTAAAGGATGTTGCTGTGAAAATTTTCATGGAGCTAGATTTTCGTCCTGAGCGTTGCAAAGAATTTGTGAGTGAGGTATGTGTAACTTTTGGATGAACTGTGTTCTTAAGTTTGAGAAAAACTGTTCCTTGTTTTGTATAATTTGTCTTTGAGCTTTATTCTTAGGTGGCGATAATGAAACGCCTACGGCATCCAAATATAGTTCTCTTTATGGGTGCAGTTATTCAGCCCCCAAACTTATCCATAGTAACAGAATATTTGTCAAGGTTCAAACTCATCCATTTTGTTTGTTCTGTGTGCATATATGTGGCTCATAGGAAATAACCTTTTGAGTTTTCACTTCAGAGGTAGCTTGTATAGGCTCTTGCATAAGTCCGGAGCAAGAGAGGTTTTGGATGAAAGGCGCCGGTTGAGCATGGCTTATGATGTGGTATGCATTGAATTTGGTTTGGTTGTTGGATATGTTTTTACCTGACTCTATATTGTATCCATATAGTTTTAGGTATTGATGAATGATCATGAACTTCGTTTGCGTTAATTCTATTTCCTTGACAGGCTAAGGGTATGAATTATCTCCACAGACGGAATCCTCCCATTGTTCATAGAGATTTGAAATCTCCAAATATTTTGGTTGACAGAAAATATACAGTTAAGGTAGAACCAATAACTCCTACAATACATTAGCACATCACTCATTTGACACACTGACGAAATATAATTATTATCATTTTCAATATTTTCCTTTATTCCCGTAGTCATGAAGCTTGCTGGCTTGCCAATTTGGAATTGATTTCGATACAGATAATATACACTTATTTGGCTCGCTGCTGGTTTGCATATTAGTTTCTTAATTTCTTTTTGTCTGAAAAACTAAAAATATCATGTTTGTTTTTGAAAAAATAATTTTCCTTTGCGGTTTTTCTGCAGTTGCAAGTTCTCAGTTAAATGAGTTCTCTTTTGTGCATTTTATCTATAGTAGCTTTTATAATTTTTATTTTAGAGTCAACATGGCACTTGGTAAATCTTGGAGAACTTTCAAATTTGAGCAAAAAGTTGTTAAACCTTTTTTGGTAAATCTTTTTGGATTGGAGTGTGGCTTTTTCTTTCCTGAATTTGGTTGATTATTAAAGGGTTATATGTCTGATTCAGATGTTTTGATAAATAAATTTTGTTGGATTTAATTTTTTTGCAGTATCTCCTTCGAAGCAAAGCTCTCTTCAAGCCTGTGTATGCATGTGGCTTAGAAAAGCCTATTTTCAAATCTGGTTAATAACATAAATTTTGATAATAGAAAGTCCTGCCTGTTGGATAATGTATGGAATAAAATGATGTAATTATCTTTTGCAACGCTTTTAGTTAGTATTCATATTGTTTTCGATCACAAAAAAATTTTATTAAGCTCGAAATGGTAAATTTTACTTGACCAAGGTTCTAATTAGGATCATATACTCAGTATTTGTTGTGTTTATTCACTAAGTAAGTCATTAGAATAATCTGTCGCGGCTCTAACTGTTAATTTATATCTATTTTTGGACTATGGAGATACTCCGGCCCTGTTCTCTTGAACTTGTTGAAATTGGACATGTTTCAATGTGAATTTATAATTATACAGACCTGAACTGAATTGAACTTTTTCTTCTGATTATAAGTCCTATAGAACGGGGCCTCAATCTATAGTTATCAGATATGTTACTGTAAAGCTAGAATTTAGCACTTAAGCCCTAAAACTTGAGTTGGTAAAATGAGGTGGCTTGAAAAGCCTACTTATGCCAGATGATGTCCATCCTCACATTTTTTATTCATTCAGGTTGGCGATTTTGGGCTCTCCCGGCTAAAAGCAAATACATTTCTTTCGTCAAAATCAGCAGCAGGAACTGTAAGTGTGTTAATATTAACCATTACGGTTCTGGACATCATGGTACAAGCTTCACATTAAATTGTTCTGATATACCAGCCTGAGTGGATGGCACCTGAAGTTCTTCGAGATGAACCGTCAAATGAGAAGTCGGATGTGTACAGTTTTGGCGTAATATTGTGGGAGCTTGCTACCCTACAGGAACCCTGGGGCAACTTAAATCATGTACAGGTTTATTATCTGGACTTGCATTGCTATATCAGGTCAATTTAATGTTTATTTCCTCCATGGTTGAAATGGATGTTCAGATATGTTCAACCAGGTGTGCTCTATTCTAGTTTTTTCAAATTTCAAGTAGGTTTTAGTTGAAGAAACCAACGTGGTCTTGTAATGAGATTATTAGTTACCTCTTACTATAGAGTGACAGAACTTTCCATTGTTTATCCTGTTGTTTATCAAATGCTCTTTGCTTATTTTATAAACAGGTTGTAGCAGCTGTTGGTTTTAAGTGCATGAGACTTGAAATTCCTCGGGATTTGAATCGTCAAGTTACTTCAATAATTGAAGCTTGCTGGGCTAAGTGAGTCTGACGTTTCAAGGCCATATTTACTACTCTAATGGTTGCATCCATCCAATATGTTTGTTAATATGATCCATTTTTTGAGTGCAGTGAGCCTTGGAAGCGTCCTTCTTTTGCCTCAATCATGGACTCTTTGAGACCATTGATTAATAAAATCCCTACACCTGCAGGCAGATATTCCATTACTTGAACAATGAAAGCACCTGTGGAAATCTTATTTCGTACACAAATTATGGCATTCTTTTGACTTTTAACAAATTGCAGGATTAATTAGTATTCAGATAGATGTCAGGTATGCCTTCCTGTTTTGTTTTCAAATCTCAAGTATTATTAAAAAAAGTGACTTATTCTGAATCTAGGCTTGAAATGCATATAGCAATAATGAATCAAATTATTTGCCTCGTTGGCTTTTAAAATCCTGACTACTCTTTATTTTGGGTTTTGTGGCAAAATCTTCTTTGTACATGTGTTGTTGCCTGGCTGAGTGAGAATTCTAATTTTTGGTACAACTGCGCCAATATAATAGAGTGGTTGCTTCTCTGCCAACAAATATGGATCGCTGTCAACGGAGTTGTTTAAAGTTGTTCACAATTTTGTATGTTATATATTGTTAGCAGGGCCGTCTCGGAAATTTTCGGGGCCCTGAGCGAAAGAAGCAATATAAGCTCTTATATACAAGGTCGTCTCGGAAATTTTCAGGAACTTAACCAAAAGATTAAATATATATGAGTCATTGTTGAATAAAAGTATATACCAAAATTTTTAACGGGAAGTATATTTTACCGATAAACAACAAATACATTTTAAAACTTTAATGCACTCATTTATTTTTTGGGTCACAAACGATCATTGTCAAGAAAATTTCAATTGAATCTACATGAAATTTTATACAAAAACACTTTCTCGATTTTTTTTATTATTGATATATATCTTTGAAATATATAATACTACACTAATTTTAAATTTGTTTGATAAAATAGTTTCAAGTAAAATATGACATCAATATCTATATGTTAAAACAATTAAAAATAAAGTTAAAATAATTTCAAGTAAAATATGACATCTTGGTAAGGTAGAGAGCGCCACTACCACCAAGGTAGAAGTTAACTTTGTTTATTATTTACAGTTATATTATTTTATATCTTTATATGTGACTATTCACAAACTACAATCGGAGACCCCGAAAATTCGGGGCCCTGAGCGATCGCTCACCTTGCTCCCCCTAATAGCCGACCCTGTCTTTGAAGAGCAGAGATCAAATCTTAGCCCTTATTATTTGTTTTTATCTTTTTAGAAAATAACTCTTCAAATGAAAATAATTATTTTTATCTTTTAGTGAAAAATGAAGTCCAATTAATAAACAAAGTATATATTTTATCAAATTTTCATGCTTTAATTGTAAAATAAGTTCAAATTTTTTATTAATTAAATTTTGAAAAATTGTAAAAAAAATTTATATATAAGTCTATCACATGAGGTAACTAATTTCGAAAAAAATTGCATAAAAAATTACACAAAAGTTTATCATACGAGACATCTAATTTTGAAAAAAATTCTACATGTTAATTCGGCCCCCTCTTATTTTTTATTCTATATCTGCCCTTGCGGAAAACCTCCCCTATACCGGAGTCGGTGGGTTTTGTTGTATGTCATACTTTCGAGTTCAAATCGATTTTGTTTTCGTACATAATTGTGCCCCACCGAACTTCAAATCCTGGGTCCGCCACTGGTTGGGAAAAACTATATTAATTTCAGAAAACTAAACTTTATCTCCTTTGCCTCCTTTTTCATGATAGTAGTGTGTATATACGTCAAACCGGAAGCATGTAAGTAGGAAAATACAAACAAAATAAACTTACAAAAGTTTCTGGTTCAGGCAAAAGGGTAAAAAAAACTTAAAGAAAATAATTATGTACAAACCTGTTTGTGAGCTCGGCGGGTACCCGAGCCTGTTTTAATAGGCCGGGTTTAAACACTCATTTTTTTAAAAAAAAAAGCCCAGCCCAAGCCCGACAAAGTCGGAAGTTCTATGGGTCGGACTTGGTTTTTATATTAATACCCAAGTCCGGCCCGACGAATAAATTTTTTAGTTTTTATATATTTATATATTAAATTTATATTTGTTTTAAACTTTTACATATTTTATCCTTTTAAATTTGATTACTTGACTATGATAAATATTACTAAATATTAAAGATTTTTAAGTAAATGATTTAATAAGCAAAATTTATATATATTCCGAGTATTTATTTTTTCTATTTAATTTAATAGCAAAATTTATAAGAAAAATAAATATTCATAGGCTTGAACCGAGTTTGGAAATGATCATGTAAGCCCGTTTGAGCCCGAAATTTTAAAGTATGGGTCTGGGCCGGGTTTGGGTTGATATTTTTAGTAAAAAATCTGCCAAGCTCGTCCCAACCCACCCAACGAACAAGCCTTGTGTATCACCCTTTTATTAATGGAGTACAATCATGAAAAATTTAAAATTTGTAATGTTAATATATATTAGACTTCAAATTATAAAATTAAATGAACTTACAATAGTACATGAGACTTCAAAACTTCCTAAGCTATATAAACTTTTGCATTTAGTAACATAATTTTCAAAATTACCACTAATATCACCTTTTCTCTCTCAATTTAACAGGTAAACTTTGCTAATGCAATTTGTTTTTCAATTTTCTTGGTATCTCTCTTTTCCAGTGTTCCCTCCCTCTTCTTCTCTAGATACGCAAGTGTTGTCGGTGCTTCATTGGAGTATTCACCACTGAGCATCTCCTTGCCTCCCTCTTCTTCTCTAGATACACAAGTGTTGTCGATGCTTCATTGGAGCATTCACCACTGACCATCTCCTTCAATGTCTCATCAATTGCAAATCCTTCATTGCATCTCAATGAGTTCGACGCAACTAAGCTCTCAAATAGCAAATGTGATTGTTAGAATTTGTGACTTAAAAAACGGTTGATATATATGAATTAGTCTTAGATTTACTTCGATTTAGTTTAAGATTTATCATTAATTTAATTTAGTTTAAGATTTATCATTAATTTAGTTAGGATATATTTCAGGTTTTAGGAAGATATATTTGATATTTTGTTAGCATGATTATCTCTAGAAATTCATATCTGCTTTCAACATTGAATAATTAATATCACATTCACCCTTTCAAAGTTATAATTCTGTTTGTCTGTTTCATGCCTAACAAAGTGGTATCATGAGCAACTGATTTGAAGGGACCTTTAAATTTTAAAAACGCAACAAACACGAACACAAAAAAAAAAAACAAATACATACAAGAAAAAATGGATTTAGAATTCTCTTTTCCAAATTGAGTTCTTCTATAAACTGTGGACATTGAAGATGAAAGCATATCTCGATTCCAATGATTTATGTGAAGCTATAGAAAATGTTTACGA
>CAOJBI011956616.1:0-50533 GCA_948277035.1 Euphorbia corollata
TGTTGCAGATTGGGATTTGGCACGCTGAAGGTAGAGGAGTCCATGTAAGACAGAAAAGAGGCAGTCTTTTCTTCTTTCGATGGGCCCTTACTCCGTCCCACACAGTGTATTACTCGACTGAATCATCTTTCTTTGCTTGGACCGAAAATCAATGCCCCTTTATTATATTAGGTTGGTTGCTTGCTTGTCACACGGGTCGTCTTTGGCTTGTCTCCTTCCGCGATACGCACCTGGTAGTAGCCCGACTGTAGATCCAACTTCGAGAAGTATCTCGCCCTTCTTGATTAGGGCGAAGAAGTCTGCAATCAAAGTGGATACTTTTTCTTTCTGGTTAGGTTACCTTGTTGAGCGCCCGATAATCAATGCACAAGGCTCCCGCTTCTTCTGGAATAAAACAGGGGCTCCCCAACCTTTTTCCCAGCAATATAGGGATAGGGAAAAACTGCATGTTCAGCTGGAATATAAATAGAAATAGGCCTCAATGAGTTCCTGAAATTTTTTCCTGAGCTCAATCAATCCAATCCCCTTTAACTAATAGATATAGATGCTAGTTTGGGGGCCATCTGCTAAACCTAGCCCCAGTCTAAATAGTTGGGGGTTTGACTCCAGGCTCCAACTCGATCTTGTGGTAGACTGCCCTCCTAGGGGGCAGTCGGCAACTCACTCGTGGGGCATGATATTCCATAATTTTTCAAGTACTTGCTGCACTTCCTGAGAAAGAAGTCGTCTTGGTATTGGATCCGCTCTTCTGTTAGCATGAACATGAATTAGATTCTATTCATCTTCTTTATTCTTAAGAGAACCCCCCACCCGAACCTTTCTTAAGACCACCAAGCCCTCTCGAATGAGTTCTACTATAGAAGCTTTCAACGTACACCCAGGGACAAATCTTTCACTCACTGAGAAGTGAAAACCTGTGACTAGATCGTCCTGAAGACGGATGCGACGGGAAGAAGTGGCATTTGAAAGTGTTGCTGACTTAACATTTAGGTTTCGGCATAACAAAGCTTGTACTGTCTTTTCGCACTTAGGCGCACAGCGTGCCATTGGTAATGATTCTACTACGGTGCCACAAATTCGCAAGCTGATCCTAAGTAATCGTTGTTGTTCATTGGATTCCGGAGGAACTACTTCGTTAGGATTGGGGAATTGCTGCGATTCTTCCTGAATAGCCTGGATTCTCCCGTCGAGAGTCACTTTGAAAGTCTTACCTAAACTCTTCCGACTGAATATGATAAAGCCTATAAAACAACGAGCTACTATCATTTCTTCATTATAGATTGAGATCTTCTTCGAACTTAATGCACAAATAGATAGAATAGCAGCAAAAAACATCTTTATAGCCTGCATATTCGTGGAACTCCATCTCATTTAGAAAGCTTATCTCTATCTTTCAGCAACTGAACGAGAAGTGGGTTTAGGAAAGGACTGACGAATCGGATGCGCTCGCCCAGCGAGAAAGGCCCTGACCCTGCCAACCAAGTAAAAATAAAAAAGAAAGAAGAGAACGAAAGGAGGGGAGAACTTCGTATTTTGGTAATTTTCTAGGAGTCATCTTTAACCTTGAATGCTATTAATAAATTCTACGGCAATAGTCCCTCGGACTCGGAAAGTAATAACGAAAATGGCTAACCCAATAGCAGATTCCGCAGCTGCCACCGTTGGAACCAATGAAGCAAATAATTGACCCATCATATCATCCGAAGAAACGGAAAATACCAAAAAGTTCAAATTCACAGCTAATAACATTGATTCAATTGGCATTGACATAATAGGAATATTTCGTCTATTTAGGAGGATTCCCCGAATACCTAAAATAAAGATGATCATAGAAAATGTGAAATATTTGATAGGATCCATTTCGGGAACGTGGGTGGAATGTAAGAGAAATTCAAATGTTCTAACTCCAGTACGGCAGGAAGGCTATGTCATTTACAACTTCGGATGCTTGAAGGCCCCGCTGACCCCTTTATCTTCGCAGTGGGACTTTGTCCCGCAATTTCTCAAAGGTCGGGGACCGGCGCTGGTTAGCAAAGAGGTCGTTCCTGAAATGCAAAAGTGTTTCTAAGCGTTCTTCGCCACTAGTCGTCCGCGGATTTTCTAGGGCAAAAACCCCACGCCTTGCCCAATCTCCTCGTGGGTCCAATTCACCCATCTTGTGGTAGATTTGAGCTTTGACCTCGAAGAGGTCTTGGGCTTCGATGTGAGCCCGGTATATTTCTTCCGCGGACGGAAAGTGAATATGTGCTAATAGGCGTTGTTGGGTAGCGTGAACGCTATCCCCCCCAATCACCTCTGTGTCTGAATACGGATAGGGTTCTACGGGCAGAATGTGATTAGCTGGCTCAGCCGGGGGTTGTGGTAGAACCGGCTGCTCGACCGACGAATCCCTATCCCTTTCTCCGGAAGGGCTCGGAGGGGCTTGGTTGACGCTAGGTTCAGAAGGGCCCGGATTTGTAGACGGGCTGCCCCCTCTGCTTTCCCTTTCTGGCATTGATTCTGCCAGAACGTTCAAATCGAAAGTCGTCCACCCGGACGAGTTCTCAGCGCCTCCGCCCCCATGGGGATTCACTTCACCAACCGACCCCGAAACGGCACAAATACCAATAAAAAATGACAAGCCATCAGTAAAGCATAAACCTATATTCGAATAAAGATACATACGTAAAAAATAGAAAAAGAGTGTAGTCAAAGAAATAAGGAAGATGCGTAGAACAGAGACAACTACAGGGCCGAATAGTCTATTCATACGAAAAGAAAATATTCGAAAATTAAAATAGAGTACCAAAAGAACTATACAAAAAAGTGTGAGATTTTCTATAGTGGTCATTATAGCGGTTCCTTCTGATCCTAGAAAACAAAAAATCCCAAGACTCAAAAAAGCACTAAGACCCTTACCTAGAAACCTGCAAATCTTTGTCATTGCAATAGATT
Source organism: Euphorbia corollata (assembly GCA_948277035.1). Lineage (NCBI taxonomy): Eukaryota > Viridiplantae > Streptophyta > Magnoliopsida > Malpighiales > Euphorbiaceae > Euphorbia > Euphorbia corollata. The sequence goes on from CAOJBI011956616.1 coordinate 2,935, forward strand.
CTTCTTTTCTTCGCTTCGCCACAAAAGGGCTATGGGACTCGAACCCAATTCTTCCACGACCCCCCACGAATCAATCAAAAACCTACTTATCAAATACGAGCCGGTACGTACTTGACTGAGCTGAGCCAATAAGTGACCACGGATCCGCTGTAACTACTTTTTCAAGTCTAACGTTGGCATTTTACTCTCCACTTAACTTACTTGCTTTTTGATACGCTTGCTGGAGAAGGTCGGTGAAGTACACGAATCCAGGATGACCGAACTCGAACTCGCGATCGATCATATACGATCTTTTGATTTCTATATGAAATTTCGGGGTCGGTAGTTAGCTGCGCAGCAATCCACAACGGGAATCAATCCCAGAGAAAGTCCATGTTACCTCATGATTAGACGAAGAGATTAGTCCATCATGCGCGCCAGGGTTTGGGCCCCATCTTCTAGATACGCAACCTCTGAGATAGAAGAAAGACACAAAGGGGATAGAATGCCTTTCTTCTCTTAAGATTTTTTTATATACTATACATAATTTCTTGATTCAGCTTTGATAATATCCTTATCAACCTATAAGACAGCACAAGGATAAAAGTCAATACATTCTACCTTCATCTTCTATCTTTGTTAGAATATCAGTCATATAACGATGATAGTCTTCCTATCTATTGAAAGCCGCTACTCTATTCTAGCCTAAGGGAAGGCTACCTTGTTACGATCAAAGCCATGTTTCCCGAAGTGTGCCCTCTTCAGTATATATGGTAGGAGTCCCACGAGTCATTCTTTACAGGACAGGCCCCTTCCTTTCAGTACAAGCCAGGCAGAAGAAAATCGAGTCTAGCTGCTTTGGAGGATTCCTGTAATATGCCTCAAAAATAACCTTACAATATAGTCAATGTAAATAGACTTTTTTATTCCCTAATCTTTCTCCCGGTAGATTCGTATCAGTAGTGCCAGTCTAGAAGTTATTATTATCCCCAGTATCCGTATAAGGAAAAGTCCCCGGCTCTATCGAACCAGGTTTTTTCAGCTTTCTGCCTTCGATCCCGTGGAAGTTTCCTGAAAAGTGGAGCATATCCAAAGTCCTAAGCCGATGTAGTTGCATTGGTAAACAAAAGCCCTTATGTTGCTTTCCATGTCGTATCAGGCGAGGCAAAAGGGGCCAAACGAGGGCTCCCTAGCTGGATTCTATACAAGGGTGGGTTAACGATACTGGGAAAGCCGGCAGAGTAAAGGGCAACTATGAAAAGGTTCTCTTACTCTTATTCTTATAGTTCCATTCGAGTTGCCCTTGTTGTGTTGTCGGTCTAGACAAGGCGGTCCCTTGCTGCCCTTGGAAATGACCTTGGGGCAAGTGGAATACCAGCAGTTTCAGCAAGAAAAGGGATAGAGCTTTGGATAGCTAGAGGCAAAAGCAATATCTTCCAGAAAGCAAAGTTTTCTTTTTCATAGCGGATTACCCCACTTTTTCTGTATTCGGATAATTAAAATTTCCAGCCGCACTAGTGGCTTTATTATTTCCTGTAGCGTATTCTTTGCCAGCAATTGATCTAGCCAAGTCAGTTGTTGAAGTGTTCAGGGTACATCTAGCTCCTGCGCTAATTCCACCAGTCTAAGTACCAGCTTTCATAGCAGTTCCTTTTACACCTGCCACCCATTTAGTTTCACTAGTTTCAGTGATAGGGTAAGCGCTTGTTCTTGCAGTTACACTAGTAGGAATAGCAGTAGAAGTCTTCAGATAGTGCTCATAGGAGGATTCCTGTTCCAGAGATGTTGGATTCCCGTTCTGAATAGTTCATGCAGTAAATCTTCTTTTTTCTCACATCGGATCGCGACCAACAGCTTAGATAAAAGCAGGAACGAAAGAAAGCCTGTCCTGTTAGAGATCTATTTATAGTCTTTTGCTTTTGATTTCATGGGTATGGAATCCGAAGCGTAGGAAAAGCTCATTCTTCAAATTAACTTCTTACGGCCGCAAGAATGGCTCACCGCCTACGGCCACTTTACAGTAGCATCCTAGGCACTCTCGTGAATGTGGGCTGCCAGGTGGGTACTTCACTTCGCGGGAATAGGTTCCCGTATGCTATACTATACTGCGACGGTGGCTCCATACAGGGGATGGCTTCTTAGTATGGACAGTCAAAAGAAAAGCAAGAAATCCTTCTCTAAGTATGGAAGCAGTTAGTTAAAGCCTACCATCCGATAGTTCTTTCGTTACGCCGACAAGCTAATAGCTCCTCCTTGTTTTTAGTTATCGCTCTGTGGTAATCTCATTTTTGGGTGAGACCCCTTATTCTATGACATTAGAATGAAGTTCATCCCTTGGCTTGTGTACGAGCATTTCATTCTTTTTGCCCTCGGCTGAACTCCCTTTAGCCCGGCCCGGAAGTAACTGAACTAGCCTAATCTTCCACGGCGGAAGGACAAAATCCAAGGGTTACAGAGCTTAGAATATCTGGTTACTCAAGCCACTAAGAGTTAGAGATCTTAACCAAGAGAAGACAAAGACTAAGATAATATGAATATGGGACATCGGGAACTCTTACAGCATCCAGAATTTTTCTTCTGGGATTTAAGACCTGGTAAAGCAAACTCTGCCAATTCATCATTCCACCCTTCATCTTCTATTGAAAGCGGGGGAACTTCTTCTTCGATGATTGGCTTTTTTAAGAAAAGAAAAGATACTAGTTCTTTCGACTCGGTCATCTAAAAAAAAAAAAGGGAATGAAAGAGAATCTCGATAACCTTGATCTGATTTCAGGCTGATGGCGACAATTTCATTACCGAGTTGCGAGTTGTATAAGCTGTGATTGAATCAATAACCGGTCCTGGAGGAAAGCTGATATAAGGGCTTCACTCCTAAAGAGTTTGAGGATTTCCATTCCTACGTTACATATTGGAACCGGATAGGGGAAAGATAAAAGCTTGAACTCTCAGCTGATTCAACTCAAGCAAGAAGTAGGTGGGAACTCTCCTCCTGACCTTAGCTCTTTTTTTTTCCATCCCTGAGATTGAAGTTGCTACTGTACCTGTCTTTGAAGAATGCTGCGAACCCGGCCTAAAGCTTCCTGAGACTCAACCCTACTTCGTCTTCGCCCTCCTGCCTTTCCAGTAGTGGATTCCGCTCATATTAGAAATTCTTACTTCACTTCATGGGATATTCTTACTTCACGAGAGAGATTCTCCACACGAACGACCCCGAACTGACATAGGTGAATCGGACCAACACCTATCTTTTCCGGGTTGCTTTGGTTACGCAGTTCGGTTGGCGCGAGAAGCCTTACTACATCTGCGGGCCCACCGGTTAAAAAGAGTCCTCTCCCCGGGCGGGATCACCAAGAACGCCTTAGCAGATACATTTCAATCTGGAGTTCGCCAGTCCGTCCTGATAGTTCGAGGGCCGTGAGAAGCATAGCTAGCATCCCAAAGGCAAAGGTAGGAGAAAGATCTTGCTTTGAGGCTCGCTCTAGATCGGATGGTTCTATGGGGCCTATATGGAGCTAGTGATGGGAGCCTCCCGGGGTTCAGATGCTGCTTCGTTGCTTCCTCGCATAGCACTGGAAAAGGAATAGGAAAGAGAGATGTCTTCGACCACTATTGCTAGGAAGGGCTTTGCAGGCTTGTACTTTCTATCAATCTATCAATAGATGGGCTAGCCGAAAAGCAGGAGAGGGGCTTCCTTAGATGCAGGCAGGGAAATCATTGTTTTGCCTTCCCGGCGAATGGAGGTTATTGGCAAGCAAGCAGAGGATTTCATAGCTGGAGACTTTTGAAGTTCATTTTATGATGTTAGCTCGCTAGAAGCTGAAACGGGACCTGACGGTACGGAACTAGATATTCAAAAGAGGCTTCTGGTCTTTCTCCCCACCCCTTTGTGCCCAGGTCCTCCTTTCGTGCCTTCAGATACACTCGTTGGGGAATGAATGTTCTGGTTTTATTCGAGCTATATCTCCATTTCCAGTCGAAAGGTAACGCCATTGCATTGGCGTTAGATAGCTTCTACCTAGACTGCTGGCCTAGCCTCTTTGAGATCGTCCAATCCCTGTGTAAGATATTACTACCTGCCATTCGGAGCAACTACTCTTTTTCGTTTACGGCTCAACAAGGGAAGAGACCCTATTTGAGACTAAGTCGGGAAGTCTTTTTGGGGTTGTATTTCCTAATGTCTTACTATTGAGAAATCTTAGGCAATTGGCTAACATAGGATTCGTGGAGACTAGGTACCTAAGAGAGTCATAGCTAAGAGGGTGAGAAGCTTTTTTATGGTATGGAATTATTCAAAAGTTTTACTTGCTTTGCTACAGAGCAAAGAAGAAAAGACCGATCCAGATTCACCTCACCCTTGACCGTAGATCGTTAACACTCCTTAAGCTTCGCTAACCAAAAAGAATGTCGTAGAGTGATCACAGAACCTTCATACCGAGCGTTATTGCTATAGCTTTCTACTTACTTTACAGAAGCCGATTCTCAAGCATAAGAAAAAGAAGCTCTTAAACCCTAGCAAGCGATAAGGAAGCTAAGCGAGGGAAGGACAGTTTAACCATCCTCTCGTCGATAGCGGTTAGAGAGTCAGTATAGACTGAGGAAATTCCTTTGGTTGCCCATAGAAAGACTTTTGTCTTGTCCAAGTCTGCGATATCTGTAGTTAGCAAGAAAAAGTAGTTAACATCTAATAGTTAAGCTAGCTAAGCACTTGATGGAACGGTTACACTTGCCTCAACTATACCATGTCATCACCTCTTTTATCTTGCCGGAGATTACATCTTTCTCTCTACTTAGATGGAGCCTCTGAATCCAGATCGAGGAGAGTCTTTTTTGACCGACTTACCAACCCACCTTGTCTTGAGCGCAGAAGAAGCACTCTTTTTTTTCAAAAAGAAAGTAGGATCTCTGCTCTCTAGCTTAGCAGGCTATACCGGCAATTCATGACGATGCTAGAATTCATAATGATAGGCGATAGGTAGCAAGAAATCTCTACTAATAATAGCCGCTCCGGTAGACGTTCTGACTTGTAAAGAGAGCCTAGCAAGCTCGGTTTCTGAGTCAGAAGGGGATCGCTCATCCATTAACATTCAATGAGATTTGGGTTGGAAAAGGCTAACTATAAGCGCTAAAAGATGGCTTACAAGCATTGCCAATGATCAAGCAAATAAGCAAGACGAAAGTCTTTCTATAGGAGGAAATTTCGGTAAGAGTCTAGTTGAAGTAGACTAGGAAAGGCAGACTCACCTTCCGAATGAGCCCTCTCCTCTATGCGTACAGGAAGACTGAGAATGCGTACAGGAAGACTGAGAAAACCTGGATTGGATACAGAGTGTGGAATGGAATGACAGAATGAGCGAGGCTCAGAAAAAGTCTGAGCCTCTAGCCAGTATGCGCCTTTAAACCGCCAGAATAGATATTTGAAATTGACATTTGAAGCCAGAGAAAGCTTCTTCCCGGATATGCTTGCGAAAGAAAGAATGGAATCTTAACCGTAGGAGAGTCTAATTGGGTAGAAGACTTTGCTTCAGGCTGTAAGAGTAGGTAAGAGTTTACTTACAGGATAAACTATATATAAATATTGGGTCATGTCTAAGTCATGAGTAAAGTTCCGGGAGAGTCTTAGTTGGTGGGGCTATCCGATTACCTTTCCAAGGCTATTTCATGGTAAGTTCAGCTTATTCTAATAAGTAAGTTCCATCGTAAAAAACTTTCTTTGCGTATCCGCTTCATTATTAAAGGCGAAGGAGATCTCAAGAATAGAATAACTGCTGCTGGGAATGCTAAGTTTAGACCGTCGATGCAATGGGATTGTAACCGTATGGAGGAAGCTTTCATGATGGAGTGGAACAAGTCTCCTTGCAGATTTTAACCGAAAGAGCTCAACACTTCAGTTCAGGATGCATTTTCCTCGATTCCTGCTTAACCGGCTTGGCATCGGACCGTACAAGCAAGCGGTGCTACTCCACCAAGGAGGAATCGGGACCGGCAGCATAATACCATGCAAAAACATCTCTGTATTCAGCCATAAGAGAGGTAATAAGCTGCTTTTTTCTCGTCTGAAGATTGACAAATACTGCTTCTTCGACTAGCAAGGAAGAGCCGTCTTCAATCTGAGTTGGTGCTGTTGGTAAATTCCACTTCTTTGCCAAGATCGAAACTTGTAGCGAAACTAGGAAGAAGGAGAAGGCTGAACCCAGGTGCTACACTAAAGTGGAAGCTTTGACAGTTTTCCATGGCTTTCTTTATGTTATAGTTGTCATGCTAAAGCTGTTGATAGCTACTTCGGTTGACGAGCTAAGTAGAAAGACTTTCTGGATTCATCCACAACTGATGGTGCTTGCTTTAGGTTGATCTGATCCCTAGTTCGGATTCGGAAAGGCTCTGACTCCGGGTAGGTTCCCGGCTTGTGCCCCTAGCTAGTAGGTAGGTGAAAGCACTTTTGGCAATGACTTTTAGAAATTTCTAGAACAGGGAGGCGTTTAGTTCCTTTGGTTTGCTCAGCTTTATCCGAGTTGATGCTTGGGTGTCTGTTGCTGCAGCCAGTCGAACGAAGCATGATTCTCTAGTTTTCGTCAGAAAAAGGTCTTTTAAAAAAGAAAATGGTAAGCTCTTGCTCGCGCATTTGGGCTTTTCTCGCGGTAGAGCCTGTTATCTCTTCCATGGAAACATCACAGTCTAGGGAGACCATGATGATTCACCTATCGTCTTTGATAAATGAGACTTCTGATGCACCAACTGTACTAGGTCCCATCTCAACGTCATATGATATGCGGATGCGGTTGTGGAAGCATTTTTTTCCTAGCGGCTAAGGAGCAATTGCCTTGAGACTGTACTAACTCCCTCTAATGCATAAAACTTCAATACCTAACTTATTTCTACGGGGACTCTTTGCCCCTCCCTTGGAAACGAGAAGGTCGCCAATCTAAGACTTTGGGGAAGCAAAGAAAAAAGTATGGTCGAGATTTGCTTTCACCCAAAAAAAGCAGCTAACAAGAGGGAAAGGCTCACCGATCTTAGCTAGGCCGGACCTTCCAAGGAAATGGGAATGGACATAATGGCACTGTACCCTACCCCTACCCGTCAAAGGGTAATGCGATTAGCTTGCTTGAACGAATTCGCTCTTGGTTTTTGAAATGAATTGACTACGTCGCTTTAGCGAAGCTTACGGGGATCTACTCTTCTTTTTACAAGCGTAAATCTAAAGATCAGGGTACAATGCTATCTACCCGCTAGGGGACACCTAAGAAGTAGAGAAGTAGCTTATATGTCCCCAACTCTATCTGTACTCCTTTAAGGGCGCACAAGCCTCAGTCTAAAAAAGGATGGATGCTGTGCGGTTGCTTGCCCAAGGGGCTCTCTCGTCTTGGTCCTTTTATAAAGGCCTGTCCCTTGAAGCAAACCTCTTTTCGTTGAATACTTTCATTAGCTGTCCTTAGACCTCAACCCTCATTACGCTATGGAGTATGTTGGATAGGGGCTTAGTCCTTTCATGAAGGAATGGTGGAGAGAAAGCTCTTTCTTTCTTATCTGTCTATGTTGAGTCGAGCCTTCCTACTAGATTTGTAGGTGCCCCACCAGTAAGTAAAGGTAAAGAGAGAACATAAGCAGCAAGGGATGGAGAGGAGGTTGTTGCACTCGAAAGGAAGTAGAGTCTCACAAGGCCAGGCCAGGTACGGGATATAAATAAGGCTTAGCCAAACTAAGCAACACTCCATAAATAAGTAGAAGAAGGCCTCTTTCGACTGCTGTTTCTGAATAAGTTTTGGTTGTTTCAGGAAAGGCTAGAAGTAGCGGGATATCGAAGGTCTGACCTTTTAGGTAGAATGTCTTTTCCTTCGTTGTAGCATCGGAATGCTAGTGCAATAAAATAAGACTTTATGATGGCTGTGGGGGAGCTGCTTTGAGAGAAATTATGCCTATTTCATTCATTTTCTTCGATAGCATCCGATTACTGAACACCTTCAAAATCCGACAGATAAGTCAAGCGAAAGAAGCCCGCATACCCACTCTTCTTTCCCCATTTACAGAGGATTAACTAACCCCACGGATATGTTGTCAAGCCTGTTATAGCGAGCAAGCAAAGCTCCGAGATAGGAAGGAAAGAGTGTTGTAACCGAAGTATACTACCGAACGGGATTGGTTCCACAGCTCACTCATCTATTAATCTTGCTTCATGCAAACAAAACATAAAGGCAAGCCTAAGGCTTCATGCAAACAAAACATAAAGGCAAGCCTAAGATTGCGAAAAGGTAATGGATCCCACTATTTGGGCTGTTACCGCCTGGGGCTGGCGGATAAGTTCCCGCAGGTAGTGAGTCGGAGAATCTCTCTGACTAGGATGGATGCTTTCACTCAATGGGCAAGGAGCATCATGTTACCTCCACGCTGATTCAGAAGGTCTTCGGTCTACCAGCCATATCTATTCCTCGATGATTGAAGGTATGTGTGAGATAGGAAGGACAGCTAGCATCGGAAGATGAAAGTTAGATCCTTGTACTGAGGTACTTTACCTATTCACTCTGCTGGCTATCGCCAAATAAGGTAAGAAACCATGTAAGGATCTAAAGATAGAGTTAGAAGGGTAAGTCTACCTCTAATCTCATCTATCACCATCAAATTCTTCTCCTAGATTTGAATAAGTAATGCACGAAATAACTCATGCTCGACCTACTCGGACTATACTTGATTACCATACCCTATATTCATATTCAAAACTAGCAACATATGAAACTCTCACAAGAAGGATGGAAAGTCGTGGAATTGATTGAAGTTAGCCAAGTTCTCTTAGCCATTACGTTAGGGTGACTCGAGAAAGCTTGAAAGGGAATTCCGAGAGCCCTTAAGCTTGAAGCCGGATAGCTTCAAGCCGTGAAGGAGGAATCCGAGTTGTAAGTAAAATAAGGAAGATCGTTCATCAGCGCTTTCAGTAACTAAAAGTAATTCAGGTGCGTAATCAAGCTAATCTCATTCCTTAGGACCTGGAGCAACCAGACACCAGCCAGGTAAGGAGCCTTTCAAGGCAATAGTTAGATTATTCTCCTCCGGGCTATCGACTCGAGATGCATGCTTTTACCTGCTAACAAGACTCGCCTTTGTGGGGAACAATTAGCTATGCACCAAGCATGGTGAGGCGGCAGATCGGCTCTAAACAATTCGTTCCTGTAACATATGAGCTGGGCAACTTCTCTTTCCTCTCCCTTATGGTCGACTCACTCTGTACCTAGCGACTTCGTACCTCATATACCGCTCCGAGGGCACCGAGAATAGAAGTGGTTCGCTTTCTTTCTATATTTCTATACGATTTACCTATCTTATATAAATATAAAATAACCTAGCCCCACGGGAGGACATATGATATGATTCAAGTCGACTTTTTCTTTACAAAGATATAGGTTTAAGAGAGAATTCCAAGTGTTAGACGCAGGGAACCTAAAAGGTTAGCACCTAAAGCTTGTATCTCGGATTGGAATCTCTGGTGTCTGAGGACGGGGACGGCCGTTGTCGCGCGGTGACTGAGAGATTGAGGGGGCGAAGTCAAGAGTTGAAAGGGAGTATGCGGTCCTATGGGACCAAATGAAATAAGTGAAATTAGGGGAACCTCTTGCCTAAGAAAAAATGAGCGGAGGCATTAGGTCACAAGTAGGGGACAAGGGGCACAAGAAGGCGGACATTCATCCACCAGGCTTTTCATAGTTCACGGCCCCAGTTGAGTAGGGTCGGGATAGGTAGGCAATCGAATCCAGTCTTCTCGGTTCAGTGCCTATTTCTATTATCTTCCAGCTGAACATGCAGTTTTTCCCTATCTATAGTAAGTACCCTCAAGCAATGCCCCAAAGAGAGGCTAGTCCAAGAATAGCATAGCCAAACAGTTCTTTAGCTAGAAAAGGGCCTCAACACAGTAGAGATAGAAAGAGATATATAGAAAGTGTTCCGCGAGAATCACCTTCGTTTACAAGGGCTTAGGATCCCTTACTTTTTAAGTTCTTAACTGCTTGTAAGCTGAACTTCTGTTTGTAACATCTTTTGCTAATAACCAATAGTTTGACCTAAAACTAAGTATAATGCTCTAAAAAGCCATACAGCGTCTTTTTGTTTTGAAAAGTAGTTCTTCCCATTCTTTACCCAGGTGTAATAAAATTTATATAAGTAGAGCACAGACTAGACTAAGGAAATAGGAACTTCGCCTCCCGCCCTTAAGAGTTCTTCTCTTTTGCTTTCTTATCTGACCATCCCTGGGACAAGTAGCAACTACTCTCATGGTCGAAGAAGAAAGCTAGTCTGCTTTCTTCTTCACACCTCTACGAAAAGCCCTTTCTTTCCTTGTGCGCTGTCGAATCAAAGAAAGAATAGCGTAGTATAGATCGTCTCATGATTGGTTTGAAAAGGAAGATACGACTTGCAGTCTATTCTTATCAGTGAGTACCAGGGCTCATCTCCTTTGGTATCTATGTTCGGTAGCTCGTTTCACTTTTTGGGCTATACGAGAGCTTTACTTCTTAATCAAAGTTATGCCTGGACGCTGGACATAGGAGACTTATCAAGTTGTAGGATTGGGTATCCGTGCAATGGCAATGCTTTGGTCTGAAGGTCTCTCACAGGAAGGATCGAAAGGCATAGCATACGACAAAATGGTGGGGCAGATAGATCAAGCTTTCTATGGGGTAATACTACTAATATCCTCGTTGAGAGATGTTGATGACTCCGAGATGGACGACCTTTTCGACAACGGACGTTGACGAGCGACATCCCTCCATAGCTCAGTGAAGTCTATCAACGAGACAGGCTAGCGCTCGATCTCTTCTCCCCAGGTGCTATTCTTCTTGGTGGTGAAAGCCTTGGAAGCTTGTGCTCCACTAAACAAGGCATCTCATTCGAGTTATCAGCTTTCCATCCCGGCCCCGAGGCAAGCGAATGAGCAAGCAAACGAAGGAACTAAGCCCGAACTAGCGATCTCTTGAGTCCAGTCCTTTGGTCGCCACCAACCTCACTCGAACTAACCTCCATCTTTTTTTCTCTCCATCGAGTCCATTCGATCCTCCCAATAAGCAATTCCAATTAAGATTGCCTTTACTCCAAGTCTAGCCAACCAGCTAACTCGAACCAACCTTAGACAGGGAAAGAGAAGGGTCTGAAAAAGAAGAACAACTAGGTCATCTCTTCAATCCCTTGATTCCGAACCTAGGGCGAGCCAAGCTCCACCTTCTCAATCCTTGTCTTCCAGCATAAACTACTCCTTACGAACCCGGCAAATACCATCCATTTATCCATCTCCAGACGAAAGACATTTATTTACCCGAACCTACTCTCTTTTTTCCACTCTAAGCCCAGCTCTTTTTTCTTTTTTAAGTCACGATCATAAAGGTGAAAATCCAGACCGTGCATCTGGAAAACGCCGGTTCGTGACAAGGCCTTGGTCCATACAGATGGGATCGCGACCTTTCCTTTTCCTCGCCGATGTAGCTGGTCACACTAAATTTAGACCTGATCGTGCCTGCGGGAGTGAAGCCAAGCTCGTTTGCTGGTCGATCATCTGTTGGCTACCCTCCTGGCCCATTGGCTGGGTCAAGTGTTCGTGGCCAATCCAATAAAGGAAGGGATTCCAGCTTTGAGCCAATTCCCTGTCGATCGAAAGCGCTTTTGATTTCCTATGACAGAATCTAAGAGTCTTAGTTTTTCGCCTCTGGGTTTCGCCTGTATTCGACAGAGGGTATCAACCAAGCCAACTTCTTTCGATCCGGTTGTTTGTCCTTTTCTTTTCTCAAGGAAGGCGTATTCTTCTTGTTCAGAAGTGTAGGGAAGAAACCCAACAGTGTAGGGAAGAAACCCAACTCGCCAAATCACTTTGGTTCAACTGATGCGTCCCTCCCATCTTATCTTGTGGGCGAATCATTAAAGAGAGTACGCGTGTGTGTGTGAGAGGCCTCATTCATCTCTTACCTTAAGAAGACGTCGGACTTACCGTTGGCAACTTCCTATGAAGTAGTGCTTTCTTCTTTGCTAAAAAGAATGTCAAACCTTTAAACAAGTCCCTCGAACCCTTATTACTAAACCCCACCCAGGGACGAGAGTGACTCAACTGCTGCCTAAGGTTATACAATATCAAGGCTGCGCCGGCTAAGGAGAGGGCTTTTCGGAGATTCAATAGAAGAAGTTGTTCGGGTGGCTTCCTTTCCCGATTGAAAGCTGTTTCGGTGGAGGGGACGAAGCGAAGGAGATCCAGTTTACGGTTCCTTTGATTGCGTGCATTACGATTACTCATATATACCGGTTATATATACCGGTTCCTGTGGCGATTGCTTGTATACCTTTTCTAAAGAACTCTCCATTCCTGCCTCTTCCTCTTGCTTGTAGCGATTGAAGTCACCCTTTTCTTTCTTTTTAGTTGGCGGTCGGTGAGGTCTCTTTCTTTCTTAATCGACTGTAACCGGTTAGTCAGTTCACTAAAGCATTAAAGGAAGCCTAAGATGAATACGCATACAAGGCCGCTCTCTCTTCAATACGTGAAATAGATACACACCAACTGGTACTGTAAGCATTTATTGGGCACGTGGGAACATTAGCGCTCGGCTTGAATATCGCACTTAGGTTTCCTCGAACCAATGCTACTCAAAATAAGGGTAATTCCCCAGCCACTTCATCCTGCTTTTGTACGGTCCTTCCTTTTGAGCGTATCGTGTTTTGCCTTCATGTGGAGAGTAAGCCAGTCCTTGTTTGTCGGTGAGGAGCGAAAGAGTGCATAGCGAACGCCCTAGTGAACCTTTTGATCCTTCCGTCCTGTCCCGCCCTTCCCTTTCTAATCTCTTTCAAGCAATCCCATTCCCATTTTTTTAGGGATTTTGGGAAGTGAGTGAGATAGTAATTGTAGCGAGTCTATGAGCAATCCAGACATACGCTCCCCATAAAGCGATTCAGCTCCTGCGCTTTAGCACCTTCTATCATAAAGATAATCGGATACTGACTCCTTTATGGAACTGAAACTGAGATTCAAGGCTTGACTAAGGGGCGTGCTACCGAAACGACTTATTTAGGCTCTCTTACTAGTATAAGTAAAAGTAAGGACTTAGCTTTGCCGGGGGATGAGTCAGACCAGACTCGGAAAAGAAAGATAAGTACACGAAAAGGGATGAAAGACAGGACAAATGCCACAGAAAGAGAAGGAATGGAATCGGATTTCAGTTAATGCCCTCAGTCTGCTTTGCTCCATCTAAGGCTAGGGCTAGGCACTTAATCTCCCAAACAGCCTTTTCTTCTTCATGTGCACATTTGAAAACAACCTATTGGCTTCAGCGTTTTCCTTCCTAGCTGCCCAGATCTGATGCACGTCGAAAAAAAGCCCTATATATGCATATGCAAAAAAGCTCTTCGGATTCACTTGCTTTGCTATTGGCTGGGCTACACTTTCCTTAGGTCAATCGGGTCCTTCCCTTACTAATGCTAATGCGGGATCAGTTACTTCCGAACAGTCTATTGACTCCCGAACAGCTCCATCTGTCCATGAATCCCCTTCTGCTTCCCTTTGTGGCCTATCCCAGACAGCTATGGAAGCTGCTAGCTACCTTCTTACTTTAGTAGCCCGAGATGAGTTCGACACCCGAAGGGGACAGAGAAAGCCCTTCCAGGGATTCATGTGAAACCTCTTCTTGCAAACAGCCTACTCATGCAAAGAGCAAATTTACCACGAGATTCGACAGTTGGGATGATTGCGCTTTAACTAATATAACTCGGAATTGATAGTGGAAATTCTCCCTCGGGCTAGTTAAGAAGTGATTGGTTGGATTCGTGTGTGGTAGTATGATCGATATGCCTCAAATCCAATGGCACGCTGTGCGCCTAAGTGCGAAAAGACATAGGGATTCGTTTCAAATGAGTTTCACATACAGAGGTACGAACGTCATCAGTCCCTACCCATCAATAAAGATGTCTCGTTCATGCCTGTCCGTTTCTGATTCAATTTCAACCTCATATTACTCGTACAACAACTATGGAAGCCAAGAGTGCTCCTTATCCCACTTAATCTTTAGATGCTTCCTGTACTGCTCGATGCTTTGAATAGCCCTAGTTACAGTTAGTTCATACTACCCGCTCCCCCTTGTCTCGCCCTACTAAGAAAAGTCAAAGTCTATGCGGCTAGGAACTGCTCTTATGAATACCCTGCTTAGACGAATAGGACTGCTCCAGAGAGCTCAGACTGAGACTGAGGGTTAGGTGCTTCGGTTCGCTGTGGGGAAGTTCTTCCATCCATCCCTTATTGATTGCCGAGGATCCTACTTTGTTGAATTTACAAATAGAAACGAAAGACCTGATTGGCTTTGTGTTCCTCGAGAGGTTTTTCTTTTGTTTTGTTGATTGCGTGCAGCTTGACTAGGCGGGATTCCTTGCTTGCATCCCCTTTCTTTCGATGCTCTTACTATTGGGCAGAGCGCTAACCGAGTCTGAGTCTTGTGCCTCAACTTTAGATTATAGTCGAGTGAGCTCGCTTACTCTGATCCTACTGCGTAGACGTCGTCTAATAGGCTACAGCACCAGATCATCATCAGCAAGAAAACTTGTATGCGCTAACGCGCAACTTCATTATAGCTAGTGCGCTCGGCCATTACTTGTTGGTTCGGTGAATATAACTAAAACGGGGTGCGCTCCGATCCGAGGGGAAAAAGTCTCGGGCTTAGAGGTATGGATGGTCCCCACGCCCACGGGATGCTTGCCTATTTCTTTGTTACCAGAGCTGGATCGATTGAATCTTTTCCCAGTGCCCATCTACTTCTTTTTCCTTTTTCGTATGTATGTCGAAAAATTCAATGAAATGGGCCAAAGCGCAGAGAGGTACAGACTTACTCTCCTTCTGGTAATTCTGGTAAAGCTGCTACCTAAGAGAAAGCGCTGAAAAAAAGGGCATATGAGCTGTGTCTAGCTTGGAGGCTATGGCTAAGGCATCCCAAGCCTTCTTCTTCTTAATGGTTGTGTAAGTGTAAAAGAAAGAATTCTAGTCTTCTTAGGTTGTGTAAAAGAGGGAGTTGAGAGTGACTTTTACAGTTCTTAAAGAATAGAATATTACGTAAGAAAGAATGTCTTATCTGTCCTAAAGTCAAGAGGTGCGAAGGCAGTATGGGGCCCGAGCCTGACTAATAGTCTAAGAATTGAGATTTCTTTTCAAATACAGTAGGTATTGGAAATGTATTCAGTTCTTTGATCCATTCCGTGGCTAGAAATCCATCTTTAGCAAAACAATTATTTGGTTATGCAATTTGAGTCTAAATTTGAGTAAAAAAAAAAAAAAAAATTGGACCGGGAAGAAAAATGGGAAAAAAGAAAGTCTAAGCGCATATGGCACGAAAAGGGAATCCGATTTCGGTCAGACTTGATCTGAATCGTAGTTCAGATTCAAGTCGGTTCAGTGAGGGCGACCGCGAAAGTCACCGAATGGGTCAGTCTTTTCCTTTGTCCTTAAAAATAAAAAAAGCGTGGGAGGACGTTGCAGATGTCCGGGACGGACACGACTTCTTCTAACGCTAGAAGACCACAGGAATATACCCGGGACCAGAGCATGTCGTGAAAGAAGTACACTGGGCGGGCGTGCTTCGACCGTGTCTCCGGGGGCACAGTTGAATGTAGATATCATAAACGCGAGGTGCAGGATACCAGGCCGATAAACCCCGGCAACCACCCCCTATGTGCCGATCGCTAGCGCATCCAGGGCCCCGGCGCCCAGCTCAAATGGAGAGGCCTAGCCTGATCTGAGAAGTGCTAATTGGGTTCGGATAAACTTCATTCAAGAGCGCCGCCGCCCCAATAAGAAAACAAGTGCTAAGTTTCAGATCAGTGAATAAACCGAAACGAAAGAAGAGACGTTTCTTGCTCGGCGCCTAAAGCGCACTATGCTCCGCTTCAACAAATGAGAGTTTTCGGTGGAACCGGTGAACCACGCGAGCTGGTTAGATGCGTGGGACAGAGGGCTCATAGTACCTGCTAGCGCGGCTATGCAGTGAAAGGGAAGGAGCCTAAATCGACCCCCTTCTTTTTTTTTCTTTGCTTTGAAAAAAAAAGAAGTACAGATTAGACTCTCGGATGAGACTAAGCAGCCGCCGACCGTTCCGTTCCGACGCGTCCATAACCTATCTTGATTAAGACCGAAAACCTATCTAAAATGGAGCCTAGTTTAAGCTGTCAAACAAATGATAGAATGGAAAAATTGATAATAACCCACTAGTAGGGAAGAAGAGATATGGATGGAGTGGAGTCTCGCTCAGTAAAGAGAGTTGTAGATTCGTAGAAAAGGATAAGAGCCTTTACTTTCGATTTTTTGAGTAAAGCGCTAACGCCGCAATCTTTCTAAAGTAAGAAGTGCGAAACTTGACTTTGAGAAAGAAGGTGCTTGTTGCCGCTTTATTTTATTAGTAAGCTTTTATATATTATATCATAAAAGGTGAAAGCTTGCTTGCTAATTCTAAGAAAAAAGTAGAATAAAAAATTAGAATGGAAATAAGGTAAAAAAGTAAGGCAAGGCGCGTTAGCGCTTTCGTTTTCTTTTCAATAAGGACATTTAGGCTTTACTAAAGGGCTTTTTTTTTATCAGGGTGCGCAGTTCAGGTTTTTTTCCCTATACAAAACAAAGCACGTTTCCTTTCAAATGACAACTGCCTCTTCCTGCTGTGAGGGCGTTGCACGAAACCAAACCAACCGCTCCCCACCCGATCAAGTACCAGTTGCTTCGCTGATAGGCCCACTTTGGTTAGGAGGCATTGTCCCTCAGTTCTTACCAATCTCCGGTGTGTAATCGGCATGTTGCTAGCTTCAACTCGGTTGAATAAGAATCATGGATTCCCTCTACTGTCAATTTCTTATTCATTCAGGGTGCTCGGCCGGTGCGCCTTTATCAAACCAGAAAGAACAACTCTGACCAGAAAGAACAACTCTGAACGTTAGGGAAGCCCCCTTAATTAAAGGCAGGAAGACCACCTGAGCGAACCGAACCGACCGAAGAGACTTGACTTATCCGAACCGAACGATAGCGGCTTAAAGCTAAGCCTATGACGAGCAGCGTCGCTGCGCGGGGAGGAGCATTTCAAAGTATGGGGCAAAGGATCAAGCGCTTTCACTTTGTCCCCCCGGATCCACCACAGGTTGGGTTTGAATGAGAGCCGTGTGATGGGTGACTATCCAGCACGGTTCGGAGAGCACTTTTAGTCTGCGCTGGGGAATGGAAGCCCCCCCGCAAGAAAGAAGCGGCTCTTTCCACGGCGAAGTCACCATTGACTCTATTTATTATTATGGGAAATCAGTGTATGAAGATGTAAATCTTAGATCTTATTTCGGTTCGATACGTCCACCTACGAGACTCACCTTTGGCTTTCGTCTCGGTAGGTGTATTATTCTACATTTTCCCAAAAGAACATTCATTAATTTCTTTCTTCCCCGTCGACCGAAAAATTTCTTTCTTCCCCGTCGACCGAAACGACGCAAAAAAACCAGACCCGGGAAGGACAAGGGACGGTGGTGGACATTCGGGAAAGTCGGGCCGATCAGGTGTCTTCATTCAAGCGACAATAGAGAAGAAGAACGAAACGAAGTGAGAGGTCGGGGGGCAGGGAAAAAAGTCGAGTCGATCAGGCTCGACGACCGAAAGAAGAAAAACGAAATCAGGATTTGGTCGAAAAAGAAGCAACGCTATGGATACCATGACCGATCACCATCGATAAAGAAGAATCTTTCTAAAGAACTTCGGGTCAGCGGGGCCTTCAAGCATCCGAAATACGCCGGAGTTGTAAATGACATAGCGTTCCTGATAGAAGACAACTCCTTCAGAAAAACGAAGTTATTCAAGTTCTTTTTCCCAAAGACAAAGAAAAACCCAAAGACAAAGACAAAGAAGTCCAAGTCCCGCTCTGACGGCCCGACGAGTCATTTACTTAAAAGGACCCTCCCTGCGGTGTGCCTCTCCTTGAATTATTCGGTCATGCAATATTTATTGAATACAAAGAACCAAATGAATTTCGACCCCGTCGTAGTTCTCAATCATTTCGTGGCACCGGGCGTGGCTGAACCATCTACGATGGGGGGAGCGAATGCACAGGAAAGAAGCTTAGATAAGAGAATACGTTCTCGCATCGCTTTTTTTGTAGAAAGCTCGACCAGCGAAAAAAAGTGTTTGTCCGAAGCCAAAAAGAGGTTGACTCACTTCATTCGCCAAGCGAATCATCTTCGTTTCGCGGGAACAACAAAAACCACCATCTCGCTTTTTCCTTTCTTCGGTGCTACCTTTTTCTTTCCAAGGGATGGGGTGTATAATATTTTTGAGGATGCCAGGGATAAAATCCTAGGTAAATTAAGGAAAAAATGTTGGAACCTCATGGGTAAGGATAAGGTAATGGAATTGATAGATAAATTAATAAACCTAGGTGAGATAGGAGAATTGATAAAGGGAATAGAGATGATGATAGAGATCATACTGAGAAACAGAACAATTCCGTACGGGTACAACTCTTATTTGAACGAAATGAAAAAAATGCGATCTTTGTTGTCTAATAGAACAAAGACTAATACCTTAATTGAGTCGGTCAAGATTAAATCTGTTTATCAATGTGCTTCTCTGATTGCTCAAGACATCTCTTTTCAACTGAGGAACAAAACAAGATCATTTCGTTCCATTTTTAGTAAAATAGTTAAGGATATTCCATTAGTAATGAAAAAAGGGGTGGTAGAGGGGATCCGTATATCTTGTTCAGGTCGATTAGAAGGCGCAGAAATAGCTAGAACTGCATGCGGAAAGTATGGAAAAACATCTTGTAATGTATTTAACCAGAAAATCGATTATGCTTTTGCAGAAGTATCTACTCGTTACGGAATCTTAGGTGTCAAAGTGTGGATTTCATATAGTAAAAAAAAGGTGGGACATGCTATATCCGAAACGTACAAAATATAGTAAATATCGTAAAGGCAGATGTAGTAGGGGTTGCAAACTAGACGGTACACAACTTTGTTTTGGAAGATATGGCACTAAAAGTTGTAAAGCTGGTCGTCTTTCATATCGAGCCATTGAAGCAGCGCGTCGGGCTATAATAGGACAATTCCATCGTGCTATGAGCGGACAATTCCGAAGAAATGGTAAGATATGGGTAAGAGTTCTCGCGGATCTCCCTATTACCGGGAAACCTGCAGAAGTCAGAATGGGAAGAGGAAAAGGAAATCCTACGGGTTGGATTGCTCGTGTGTCCACGGGACAAATCCCATTTGAAATGGATGGTGTGAGTTTGTCAAATGCTCGACAAGCCGCTACATTAGCGGCGCATAAACCATGTTCGTCAACCAAGTTTGTTCAATGGTCGTAACGTAATTGGTTAGTGGGTAAAAAAAGCGGGCCGGGATTCAAAAGAATTAGGCGAAGTGTTTGTTCCTGAACGACAGAAGTGGAAAGACACTAAGGGGGAGGGAAAGGTAAAGCTGGCGGAGACCCAAGCTTAGAGTAACTGCCCGAGAAGGTCAGTGAGGTTCCAACTGTAGTGAACTGAAAGTCGGATCTTTCCGTTTACTATGGTTGGAAGAAGACAGGCGAGGCGGGAGTGAGCCGAGCGAGAGCAAAGCAAGTTCCAGTGGTGGGCTGTCGGTCTGGTCCCATTTTAGGCATAGTCAGAAGAGTCGCAATGCTAGATTAAGAAGGAGTAAAGCCATAACTCTGCCCTAAGCATTGAGCTTACGCGAACCAAGCAGCGAAAAAGACTTCTTGGGTAGCCAAGCCAGCACATGGACCGGATTGGTACTTGAAGGGCTTCCCCTTCCTCGGACAAAGAGGCTTGGACTATGAGCCCGCTTAGCAAACGGGTTGAGTATTCGCTCCTCTCCCGTTGGTCGAGTTACTGCGTACCTCGTCGAATGGGATGCAGGAGAAGTTTTTGCTTTTTACGCGGAATTTGACAACGAACCTCCTGCCAAGAGGCCAAGGTTGCTTGCTAACTCTCAGCCACTTGTTTGTTATAAGGAAGTGCAGCTTTCTTGTCGGGGGGAGGGAAGGAGAAAAGAAGGTAGATTATTCGATTCTATTTCCTCCTTTGGTCAGGATTGGCTAGAGGATGTGATTGGAATTCGTCTTTTCTTTGTTTGTATCACCGAGACACCCGAGGGGCCGGCCATATGTACCTCGGAAGACCCGGCCCATTCAAATCAAAATAGAACGAGCACCTACGACTAAGGGGAATAGAATGTCGACCACAAGGTGAAATGATGAAATGATCTTCTAATAGGAGGGCGAGTTACTGGTCAAGTCATGAAACTTAGTCATTTTGATAAACTAAGGGATCAGACCGCTCCTGGTGTTCGAACTAGTCATTAATGGTTGGCTTCATTGGTACCCTTTCGGTATGCGTTGCGAACACTTTCATTTTTAGCGTCTCACCTTCTCTAGAGAAGCGAAACTCGAACAGATAGAGCAGATGGTCCAACTACATAACTTTTTCTTTTTCATTACTTCCATGGTCGTGCCTCGTGGCACGGCAGCACCCGTACTATTAAAATACTTTGTCAGTAGAGATGTTCCCATAGGTGCCCCTTCTTTCAATGGTACTCTAATTCCTATTCCCATCTCTTCATTCCCTCTTTTGGTCTATCTACATTCCAGGAAATTCATACGCTCCATGAACGGATCAAAAAGTGGAGTCTTGGTCAGAGCAAGCTGCCCTATTCTATTACCAGACATAATTGGGAGAAGCTCACCAGAAACTAGAGCTAGAAAGGTCTTATTTCGTTTCGTTCCCCTTCTTCATTTCCTTCCTCTCGAATCCAAGGGGGACTTCTCATATTTAGAATCTTTCTGCGGTGTGCTCTGTTTACTCTTTTTTCGTACTTTCTTCTCTTTACCACGCGATAGGTCAGCGAAGCGTGAGCGGGCGCGGAGAAGGAAACGCCAAACACTTCGGCCTAACGGGAATGAGCAACGACGAAATGACAAGATGAGGTTTTCTTCTTTCCTCCATTTAGAAAGAAGGGTTGCAGTTTTTGGGCCTGTAGCTTTCCCCGTCCCCCCTTCCTCGAGCGGTGTTTGTGTGTGGGGTGTGCCACCAGAAATCGGGCTTGAAGTTCTCGCCTTACCAACGAGCCGACAGCTGATGGTTGTTGGTCACGACTACTACCAAAAAGCTCCAATGAAGATGAATATTTCACATGGAGGAGTGTGCATCTGTATGATGGGTGTTCTTCTGTCGTGCGACCCGGCGGCTTATGTGCGACCTGTGGCCCACGCCTCTTATTTGTTCAGGGCGGGCGGCGTTAACTCTGATTCGATCCGGGTATTCAATCCCGCCGCTGAGATGCTCAGTTGACTCCTTAACCTTGATAGGAAGATGGCTTATTCAATAATTCGTGCATAAGGGTAAGGAATTTTGGATGAACTAATGCGAATGGGTGTAAGCTTCGCTGCTCGGAAACACCCAGTGCTGACCACACTGAGAGACACGAAAGCGCAGGTAACGCCAGTTGGCGAAATGGCGTTAAGCATCCCTAGCGGTACGAAAATAGAGGTCGTGATGATATCATCTACGTCCGTACCGCTCCTCGTGGAGTAGATCCCGCATCCAACCAAGTCTTTGACCAGGGAACGGGAGAATTCCCACTACCGCTGGCAGGCCAGCCGGGCCGTGAGCGCGGTGGGAACGGACTTCCCAAAAAGCCAGCCCCGGGCCGGGGGCAGCATAGAATGAAGGGGACGGCCCTAGCTAATGTTGTGTTGGCTTTGCCAACTTCTTGGGTTGTGGGCGGAGAAAGAGCGGACGTGGGGACTCGGGTCGGGAAGCAGCCTAACTAAGAGAGCCATTCCATTTAGGGCGAGACAGAATGGGCGGGCACGAGCTCCGAGCCAATTGGTCAGACGACGACTACTTCACTTATTAGATTAGTCTTAGCCGCCTATCCCGGAATGAAATAGGATGGAATATAAAGAACGCGAAGCGCTAGCGCTATAGGATTGGTTTTTTGGCGGGGATAAGCTTGTGAAGAAGCAAGCTTATCCCCGCCCCGACCGGCAGCTGCTGGGTCTCCCCATCTCTCCTAAACTTCCCCCGGTCTTCGGCCCGAGCTGTATGAGGCAGAAACTCGTCTCACGTACGGTTCGGAGGCCGAGCCCCACCCCAGCAGTAATGGTGCGGCTTAGGTCAACTAACACAAAGAAGATACAGTTCACTCAACGATTGCCTTTGGGTTCCGAACTCCATATGGGGAAGGAGCGTTGTTGTTTGCGAGGTCTCGATCATTTACATGGACCCACTTCTCATTCCATTTGTGGGAATTTGATGATCTATAAACCGTCCCTAACGAACGAGCGGCTCATGTTTGAGCATGATGAATCACTTCGTGCCGACCTCTTGCTAATAAACTTTCCGGCCTCATATGAGAATAGAAAACTGGAACATTTTCTGCATCGGTGGATGAAGAATCGCGAACATAATAATTTCTGGTTGACCATGTTCCCAGAAAAAAGATACTTTCGAGAAAGAACGAGCACGACTGAAGTGGCTATACATACAAATCTATTTACGGATCTATATGCTTCGATTGGAACTGGAAGTTCCAGAACAGGCGGCTGGTATGCCACCATAATGAAACTGCCTTTTATTTTTTTTATTCGGATAGGATTTATGTTGGCTTCGTTAGGAGGCTCGCGTAGTTTGTTACGTCAGCTCCAAAAGGATAAGTTGCGTTGGCATCGAGAAAGTTCCGTGGAGTTTATAATTGCATAAAAGGAGTCAAAGTAGTGGCTGCGGCGCGTCTAGGCACTTCAGAGCGGGCCGGCAGGCGGGCGAGACAGAATGGGCGGGCACTACTAACCAAGCCAAGCCTAGTTCTCGCCGATAGGCGCTGGTAGCTTGCTTCCACGCCTTGCCTTCATTAAGAGTGTTGGCCATGACCCGAAGGAGCCTTAAGCACTTGTACAATGCTCAAGTCGAGGCTCCATCCTACTCGTTGCCCAGAGCTAGGAGATGGGACAATACACTGTTAGACCGGGAGTTTCAAACTGACCTTTAGGGATCGGAGTTGCAAACTGCTTGACCTTAGGTAAGGTTGGGTAGGGAGGTCTTCCCACTTCCTCTTCCTCAACTCCTGCAAGCAAAAGAAAGATGGGGAAGCAGCATAAGAAAGAAACCCCTCACTTCAACGAACTCAAGGCAATGGCCCCAGCTACGACCGTTTTTTCCTTCCCGGGGCTTTCTTCCAACTATTTAGAGTTCGGTATTTCAATCGCGATCAACTCTTTTAGCTCTAACTCTTTGACTCAACCCTATGGGACTCTTACGTCGGGCCGTACCTATGGCTCTCTTAGGCTCAAGGTCTCGCTTTCTAGTACTAGCTTACGCGGCCCTACCAGGCTCAACAAGTCAAGGGCTCTATACGCTACTGTCTCTTATAGCCCTAACAAAACAAAGCTCAACCAACGGTCTATAGAGGCGGCAGTATAGAGCTTCTTTGGGCTAGCGATCCGCCCTAACAACCTAAAGGTAAGGTCTATAGAGCAGCTACGCTAGTCAAGCAAGAAAGGCCGGGGCAACCGCACTTGCTTTCAAGAAAGCTAGATAGCTCTTTCCGAGCTAGCGGGAACCGTAGTGCTTTCTTTCGTTAAAGCACGATTTAACAAGAAGAACCGCTATCGCTTGCTTGTATGAGAAAGCGAGCCCTCCAGCCCACAGCATAGTGTGGAATCTGGATCGTTTCATCGAAACAGGCCCAAGTCTTTATTTGTAGGACTTTCTTTGATGGTTCATGTAGGCTTGGGTCTTTCATTCGGGTCATCATGGGGCACCCTGTGGGCCAATGCGTAGTTGCTTGGGCTTTCTTAACGTGGCTCATTTGACGACTCAGTACATGGATGTCACGAGTCTATTGGCATAGAATATGGAATCTTTTCTACGTAAGCTGGTTGTACAAAGTTTGTTACAATGTAATTCGGGTATATTATGTGTGCTCTGAAAGGTAGCCAGAGCCAGCCAGGTTTTCATTAAACAAAACAGGCATGAGAGTCTTCAACTGCGGAAAAGTAGTTAGGAGAACTAGCCAGAATTGTGCCTGCCATCCAATTCGTGACGCATGGCGAGATTACTCTCTGCCCTCCGCTCGGAAACGCAATTCACAGCCAGTTAGAGCACCAAAATCCACCCTCTCTTCAAACTCACCTCACTCTCGTGAATGACCTTCCCAAATCCTAGCGTGACGTGGATGATTCGCCGAATCCATTGCTGACTTCACCACGATCGGATTAGGTGAAACGGTTCTGCAAAGTTTGTTTTTTCATACGGGCAGCGTCGTTATAGTACTCAGATTGTGCCAGCCATGCAATTCGTACTGCATGGCGAGATTACTCTACCGCTCTATAAATGGAGATAAGTGTCTTCACTTCATCAAATTCAAAGAAAAGCAAATAAATTGAGTACTAGGCTATGGATGCTGCAAACAGGCTTTCCGCAATTTCTGCCGAAATGGGGCAACTGCAAAATGAAATTCAAGAGCGCCGTAGAGCGCTAAACCTCTTTTTGATAAATGTTAGAGCAAGAGATCCTGCAGAGGCAGAAAGACGCATTGGCACTGCCAGAGAGAACATAAGGGATTTAGAGAGGAGGCAACAAGCGCTGCGGGCGGAGCAGGAAGATCTAATTGTGCAGGCCCTCAGTTTACGGGGAGACTAGAATAGAAGAGTCCGTCGACTCTTTCTATAATATTTTATAAATAAGTGTCCGTAGACGCAAAGTAGTGTGTTTTAATGTATCACTAGTAGTTTTCAATGCTTCCGTTGTTCACTTTGTAATGTTGTGTGGCTGGTCTATGTGTGTGTAAGCTTCCTATTCTTAGAATTGTTATACTATTATACTTCTACAAGGCTAGATTAGCTTGCTGCATATTACGAATCCCCAGACCTCCCCGAGACTTTGGCAACGTGACCGTACTCTAATAAGGAAAAACAAGGTTTGGCAAGTAAACGAGGAATTTTTGACAGGAAGATATAAAGCAGGCTAGTTTCCGAAAATGACCCCGACCGTGTCGTTGGGAACAAGTAAGATTTTTCAGGGTAGAAGGCCTTTCCTTGAAAGCGAGAAGGACTCCGCTTACTCACCAGGTTTACGGCGGCGGCGCGGCTACCCTCGAAGGAAATGCAAAATTTATCTACACAGAGCGAGGGGAAGTACCCGACACACTTACGGCGGATTTTCGGATAAATGAAAATATCGTAGTATAGTTGCAGACAAGAAAGTAGCTGTGACGTGAACTGCGCTGTGCTCATCAAAGTGTAGGCTGCACCGTGCTGAATGAAAAAATCCCATTCCCATTTAATCTGTGAGGAAAGCCCTCACCTTCTCTCTCTCTTCACTCTACGATAGCGAAAGGAGATTCCGGAGAGTGAGTCCTGAGGTTTAAGCAATCCCCATCTCCCGAGGGAAATCAGTCTAACTCTGTCTCCTGTCGACTCTTTTTGGTTAGCGGTGAGGTAAAGAAATGACAATGGCGTTACAGTCAAATAATGACTGGAATCTCGCGAGAATGTCCGACTGTGAAAGATGTGCTTTGCATTTCACTTTCGTCTTTCTTCCTTGTGCTGCAAGATTCAAAAAGCACTAGACTGTCCAGTGGTAAGTCGGGGCTCCGACGTTCCTTTCCATTCCAACATCAAGTTATACGCTTTCGCTCTCTCTTCCGTTCGAATCTATCCTTCTCTTTTCACTCTGAAGATATCTAAGCCCTTTCACCTTTATTCGCAGCACCCTAGCCATACCGATCCCGGCGGATTTGTGCTTTTATTGTTTAATAAGAAAAAACAGGCTATCCAATATCTTTCGAGGCCCGAGCTCGCTAGCCCTGGTCTTTTGATGCCTTAAATAAACTATATTAGGTATTTCAAAGGGTACAAGGTTCCAACCCAAAGGCTGCAGTCTTTTCCTGACTTTCTTTGTGCAATCTCTCTCCCGGCTATATCTTCCCTTCAACCCGATCGAATATCCTCTCTTTCCCCGACGCCTTTCATCCTAAGCTTTTGACTATCTTCTCCTTACCACTCGGCTGGTATGATTGAAGGAGACGTGCACCAGTTAGACAGCAATCCTGTATATGGCAGGCTATAAGATAGTCCATAAGGAAATGTATAAGAAAACTGCGCCTATTTGCTTGATTGGCTAGCGAAGAAAAAAGAGTACAAAAAGAAGATTAATGAAGAGAATCTCGGGCCAAAAGATGGTCTTTATGCGACTTCTGTCCTTCTTTTGATCCGGTAAAAAGCTCCTTAACAAACTACTAAAGAGTTGGTGAATACTAACCTCCCTTGCGGTTCTGATTGAACTGAAGTACTCGGGACCAGAGCTCGCCTTTCAAACCCGAAGGCAAGCCACAGATACATAGTGGCTGGTCGAGGGGTTTGGTTATCGCTGGCACAACTTCCACTTTCTCGCTTTGTACTTCACATTCGATCAGCGAGCTAACTATAGGCTAGTCAATTTCCCATCGTCCTGACCTGGCATACAAGCCTATTATTAGCTCCTAGCCTTCCTATAGTACAAGTAGTTCGAGGAGTTAAGCTAGCTTAGTGAGAGCTTCGATCGAAAGCCTTTCCTATCTAGAAAAAGGGATAAGCTGCTACGTCTCGTCGACTAGTCCTAGTCCGACCTCGAAAAGTTCCCCTTTTTTCTGTAATATGATGGAGGATAGTCAAGTCTTGGGAGAGAGCAATCATAGATTGATGGGAGCGAATTCCTCTTCTAATTGACCTCTAAGCGCTTAATCCCTCTCCCTATCCTATCCTCACTGAACCGGAGGCATCTCGGCCTCAGGTAGGTGGCTCCATCCCGGAGAAGGAAAGGTTACTGGAAAAAGCTCTCTGGGCTGCCTAACGTCATTCCGTTATCTAACCACGCCTGCCCAAAGGATCGCGCTCTGGGGAGCTCATCAAAGAAAGAAGCTTTCGGGCAACAATCTCGCTAATCTCAATGTCAAGGAAGGCCAGTCTTCTGTTCCGTGCTCTTTCGAGACTTTGTTGATTTGCCCATTCTAGGCATTGGAAGGCCTGCGATTCTAACTAGTAATGGGGGGAATACATGTGCTGCGTGAAAGTAGTGATTACCTTCATCAAGACTCGATTCTTTGTGGTCGTAAATCAGTCAATGAAGCATTTCCAGTCAAAGAGGCGAATAGATCTCAATCGAGAGGGCTCATGCCACATATTCACCTTCACCAAATAACGAAAAGACGGGTCCATCTCAGACATGTGATTCAGGTGGTAGGACATGAAGAAAATGTATAGAGCAGGAAGAGGAAAGAGAGACCAAAGGCTTGCCAGTCCTTTGACAGCGACTTAGAATGTCCTTCGGAGATCTTAAGGACTCACAATGAAAGACCCAAATAAAGGGAACTAGGGACATGACTATAGGCTGATAGCCACCTACGTATTTACTTGACCTCTGCTGGATGACCATTCTCGTGACCCACAAAGAAAGTTAGGTGCTAACCATGCCCAATCTTTCCCCTGTGAACCTTTTTCCCAGCTTCTTTTTAGGGCAAAGCTGTCCGAGGGCACATACCAGGTACCTAGCTTTGTTGATTCAGTCCCCGACTGAGATCTCCTTGACAAGTAACCAACCAGACTTTCTCTATATTAGCCATAAAAGCATCTATTTCTTTCACCTTTTGCACAAGACATTGATCCAAAAGGATCTTGTATTCTAGTAATAAGAAGAGTATAAGAACCACAGCGTTCTGCTGCCTCACAACCGGCACCTATTTTGCATCAGCAAGAGGTAGGACGGGCCGTAAGCACTTGGTGCCCTACTTTCTCTCCCCGTGCACTTAGACTCCTGGGCTTTCTGATAAACTTTCTTCTTGCTCGAGAAACCCTACTTCCCCTCCTTCCTCCTTATCTTCTTTCTTGGCCTGCTCGTTTTCAGCCAGTCCATCCCATTAGATAGTTAGCTCATTAGAACGGGGGATCGCGAACCTTGTTTCTTCTTTTTAGGAGTACTATATAGTCTCATCCTAGTGCTAGCTCCCTACAAGCCTGCGGGAGAAAGATTCTATTATGCCTTGTCCCCTACCCATAGTCCCCGTACTTTCTCACTGCGAATGCGGATAGAGGAAGTTCTTCACTCAATATCTGGTATAAAAAAAAAGAGCATAGCAAATCTCTCAGACTCTAAAGAACCAGCCCATTATCTACCCTTAATCGAAATCTAATTAGTCGCCATAAAAAAATATTATATTAAAGAGGAAAAGGAGTACTAAGTCAAGCCCATCTAATTACTAGCCTCTCCACGGAGCGGTAAACCCCGTCAGTCAGTTCTAGTGGTAAGGCCTTTTGTGTAAGCCAGTGAAGTATAGCATAACTCCTTAGGAGACTTCCAGTTTTTTTACCTGCTAGCTAGTTTCCTGCTTGCCAGTGTGCTAGCAAAGTTTACTGCTCTTCCCTTCCTTCGAATATCTACTAGCTTTGAAATAAGCTTTCCTACCCTTTTGTAATTCTTGCAAGTGTAAAATAAAAATGCTTGTTGAATACCCTTGTGGGAAAAAGATTCATTCATAGAGTGCGAGTTTTGTTACATCCCGCCTTCTACCCGTAACTTAAGTGTAAAAAAGCTTAATTGGGAGTATCCTTCTCGCCTGGTGAGTTTAGTTTGCGAGCCAACAGAAGAAAGGGCTAAAGCCAGTTCTCGCTGACCCCGGGAGATCTCGTGTACGTTCTCTTCGATGTAGTTTCCAGCCCTTCTCTTCTTTTTTTTGTATAGCTTCAGAAGTGAACGAGCTCCATACCTTCTCCCGTTGCTCGAGGTTTCCTATCCTTTATTTCCTGGTCCTGAGTCAAACTATGTACTCAGCTATCTCTATCTTATTCTGACGAACCAGTCCATCCTCTCCCTTACGGTAGAGATCTGAACTCTATGATTCGATTCTAGAATAGAATTTCTCTTTATCAAATAACTTAGGATTCGAACTTAATAAGAGAGAGCGAAAGACTTTCCGCGTAAGAGCTCTTCAAACCTTGTCCTATCGAAGCTGCGCTGATGCTCCTGGAAGTGTAAATGGTTTTCTTTTAAAGAAGAATCATATATATATGCGAGACCCTTTATTTGGCCAAAAGGATAGCCAAGAAAGATGCCTGCTTTGACACGGGAATCCTCTGTTTTCTTTATGCCTAGTGGGCTTGTGAGAAACTACTGGCTTGAAATTCCTTTTTTATGGTGTCATTAGCCGCTCTAAGGCAGAATTCAAAAAGAAAGTGGAAGCAATTGAACTAGATGACTGCAAACTAGCATTCAAACTAGAAAAGCGCGCGTACTATCAAGATTAGATTACCCCATGGTCAGTGTCGGGCCAGAGCAAGCACTAGGAGCAGTTTGACATCCATATCGGATAATCAAATCTATCTCTTACTTAGCTATAGCCTTATCTGGGAAAGGTGGAAGGTCTGGGGGTTCAATTCACTCTTACTAGACTACCTCTTCAAAGCATGCTGGCTAAGGAAGAACCGAATCCGCTCTTGGTGCCTTTTTAAACTGTTTTCGGAATTTTACTTCTGCAGTTCGATTCCAGTCTGGACTTTAAGTCCGTTACTTTACTGAAACCGCAAGTCAAGCTTCTATCCATCCGCTCCTTAGCGTGACCTAGCCCGAGACTTTCAAGCTTTCTAAATCTAAAGTGAGTGAACCCTAGGCATCCACTTCAGATGAATTCCCCTATACCCTACCCTCCCCCCTCTGGACCCTCCCCCCTCTGGGGTGCGTAACTAACAGTTTGAGAAGCAGGCAGTTCTTGCTTTAGTTGACCGAGAGGTCGTCAAAAAATAGCCCAACTTCACATATGCTCCCTCATAAGTATAGAATCGAGAAGTTGACCTCCGGGGAGGGGGCTTCGGTCTTGCCTTGACTCTTCTCCTGATGTAGCACTGAACCTCGGCCTTTGACTTCCGCAAAAGAAAAGGAAAACGGTCTCAACCTGACCTTGCCTGGGCTAATAGAGTCAAGCTACCTTATTTCACCTGAAGGAGTGAGAAGCATTTCTACTGTACCTCTCGTGCCATGTGTCGACATGTTCTATTCTATTAGGATTGGGCCCACCCGGAGTCTCATAAGCATATACATAGCATAGGACCTAGGACTTGAAGGCATAACCAACGAAGAATTCCTACTGACGTAACCGGGTTAAAAGAATCGACGTCTTTCCCTTGTAAGCAACCAGAAGAATAAGATAATCAAGCCCCTTCTTTAGAAACGTTACGTCCTACAGCCTATGTCTCTTTAGAAGAGGTGAGGACTTCGTTCGGAGCGTACTTTTCCCCCCGGTAATATCACAGCAATAGCAACGTCAACACAAAGTTTCTAACCAGATCCTCCAGTCCTTTGGACTGACTAGACTGAGAAGAAAGACATCCCCGGCCCTGGATTCATGTATTGAAAGGGCTACCGAAGAGGTTAGTTTACTCAGTATAGCCGTCAGTCTCAATCCATTTGAGACCAAAAAATAAGAACTTAAAAAAGGAAATCCCATGCTATGGAGTCATATGCTTTCCTTAAATTTTCATTGCACACTTTGGACTTACCTATGGTAATTCCTCACAAGCTCATGAGCCAACATCACATTATCTGCTATACTTATCCCCTTCACAAAACCAGATTGATTGGCTGATATAACATATTGATTGTAAAATGGGAAAAAGTCTCCTGGTTATTACCTTTGTGATGCACTTATAAAGCACATTGCAGCAAGAAAAAGGTCTGAAATCTCCAAGCTCCTCTGCATTCTCCATCTTAGGTATAACTGTAAGAGAAGTGTCATTCAGCTGTTTAAGTAGCTTTACAATAGAAAAAAAACTCCTTAATAGCTGCTATGATCTCACTTCCCACAATGTCCCAGCTTGCCTTGTAGAAATGGCTATTGAAGCCATCTGGTCCTGGAGCCCTATCAGAGTCAATTGAGAACATTGTCTCCTTGATTTCTGCTTCACTCACTGGGCTTAGTAATTTCACTGCATCCCCTTCTTTTCTTGCTCCTGGCAGCCTTGAACTTTGCTTGGATAGAGTTGCCTTTAGCTATTCAATGAAACCCGTCCGCCAATCAATCTCCTACTTTTTTTATAAGCCTATCTACTGGCTGGGATTCTCTCTTGTGGTATGCCTTGGGGGATAAAGAGATGCTATCTCGTCTTACGGTCTTATAGCACCTGATCTCTGGCCGAGCCTTTGTTACACGAGTTTGAGCTTTCCCACCGGAAATGCCTTTCTTTTGGCACAGGTTTGTGTTTTTAGGATGCCTTTGTTCGGCCTCTTGGCTTGGTTGGGACTTCCCCCAAAAAGGTGTTTATATATGGGCATCCTTCAAGCTTTGATTGGGATTGGACGGATCCCTGTAACAAGAACAAGATGAAGATAAAGCCTTAATGCTCCACCCCGGACTTCTTAATAAGAGGATCAAAGCAGTATATGTCCCAGTGACGTCAACTCAAGAAAGATTCGAGGGGGCCTTCTTCACGCTGCACCCTAACACTAACTTTTTTTTCTGTTGCTTGCCACAATCCTTTCTTTGGTTCCAGCGGTTCTCACTAATGCTTTGAGTGCGCTTGATTGATGGCTTGCTGTCTTGACTCGGAGATGAACCCGAAAAGGCTTTCTTTCTTTGGTTTTTCCCTGCTGGCCAATTCGGTTGGAACTCTTATCCTCTTTCTTGCTTGCTTGTTTCCCCCCTCTTCTTTCGTCTATGCTTTGGGTAAAGCGGCTAAATCCTATGGAGAAATTCGCTACGTGAAAGCTAAAAGCTAAGCTAGTAGAATCCTTACTCCTTTCTTATATCCCTCGTCTCCCATAGCCAATGGCTCATTCGCTTCCTGGAGAGCTGGGATAAGACTCAATCAGCCTATTGGTTTGGTTCTTTCGGTTCTAGAGAGTCGCTCAGAGTAAAATCTGTCTCATCTTATTTAATGATTATAAAATGCCTTTCATCAAAGAAAGTCTCTCCCTCACTGTGGTCAGTCTGCTTTTCTGCTCATCAAGCTAATCAGTAGTCTGCCTGACGAGGGCTAGGCAAATTTCCACTGTTAACCAAAGCGCTAATCTCTTCTAAGCCCTTCGCCAGCTAACTCATTAAAGTAAAAAAAGTAAACCGGGTGATAGAATGCTTGAATGCCAGGAATTACTTCCCGAAGTCAAGGACTTAGCGCTGTGATCCGCTAATTCATTTCTTGATCTGGTATTCCGCAAAGGAGGTAGATAGGGGCAGCGAAAGAAGTGTCGAGGGCAGAAGAAAGGGTTTTCAAAAAAAGGTTCCCGCTCTTGGAAATTGCCATAGGAAGAAGACATTCATTTTCCAGCGGGGCTAAAGAGATAGGGGGAAGTGATTGATTAGTTAATGCTCAAGTACAGGCGGAGTTAGCGCAAAGGAAGAAGTGATACGACTGATAAGAGGAGGAGAGGGAATCCCATTATCTTTTAGGTTACTAAATGGTTCTCTTCGCCGCATGAGACTGAAACGAGTGAACTCCTTCCCTATCATGGAAGTTAGCTCAAACCCTTATCCCTTTTTGCTTGTCTTGACTCGATTATTTAAGAGGGAAAGGAAAGATCACTCCTAAATGCTAAATGCAGCAATTTCTTTATATACGAGACCACCAAAGGAAACTTCTTCAACTATGGCAATTCTTGGTCCCAGCTAAACAAGATAAAGAACATCTATCCTAGCAGCGGTAATGCCGATTCCAAGACCTGGTTCAAGCTTTCAAGCAGAAAGGCTGACGGGATGTATAATAGGATGATAGCACCTGATTAGCAAGAAAAGCTTTCCCTGCTCTGCTCCTAGCAATGATCGTCTAGAGCTATGTCTTCACTGACCGGCACGGAAGCCCGTCCGCATCAACCCCGATTTCTTTAATAAACTGGCATGAAAATGTGACAGTTGATCGTGTTTTCCCGTCTTTTTTGCTTAATCTTAGGTCAATCAGTCCCGTCATTCCTCAACGAGCTGATTCGATTCCTCGTTCAGCTAGCCCCTTATTACGCCTGTGCTATCAAAAAGAAGGAGCTATTTTCCTGGTAGGCTAAGCCAAAAAGAAAGAAAGAGAAGGAGCCAAGACCGGGTGAAGTAGATCGCCTTTGACCGGGTGAAGTAGATCGCCTTTAGTGCGTGCTGCCTTCAGGCAGGTTAGGTTGGTCTCTTTCCATCCGGGATTTCCTCTGCTGTCTGTAAGTCAGTAGTTTGGTTTCAATCGGCTGGTTTTAAAAGCGCGCTATGATATTTGAGTGATTCCCGTCGAGGAAAGGACAAGATAGGGTAGAAGCGAAGCATGTCAACGCGAATCGAAATGTAATTCTATTAATTTAATAAGGTGTAGATCCATCCCGTGGATTGGCTAGAAGATGGATTCCGTCTGTCTGAGGAACCCCGCCCTGAAGGTGGTTTAGACTCTCTGTCAGACTTGTAACTTTACTAAAATATGCAAGCGTGGGCGAACTTTCTTGTTTTTGAGGCCAATGGGTTTGGCTGTAAGCTCCGCCCCGGTACTCCAAATCTTGAAATCAGGACGATGAGTGGGATATATAGGTGCGTGCATCATAGCAGGGGTTAGATGAAGTCGAACCTTGCTGTCTTGCGGATCCCTTCATCCGACCCCAGGAGTCCGCATTTCTGAACCTGCAGCTATCTCCAAACCAAGACAAGCCCTCGAAAGAATCTAGTGGTTACGGGATCCTCCAGTAGAGAAGATCAAATTGACTTGCCCTACTGATTTAAGGGGGAAGGGAATCCATATTATTAGCACTTATAATCGATGATTTCGCGCACCCACCCAGGCACTGGAGAAGGCCTATGATTATGATTTTGAAGGATCACCTAAACCGTCCAAATGTTGATCTCCCCCTCAACCACAGCAATGATTATCCCCGTTATCACCTCCATCCTACTTCTTTTCCATGGAAAATGGCTCATCACGGGCTCTAACCCGCTCCAACGCGCTTCATGGCATGGTTTTGGCTCAGAAGTGCACTCTCCGAACCAAAGAAATAGAAGATTTGCTCTGTAATGCGGGAGATGAGGAGGATATCGATCATGTCGTACGTAAATGTGATCTTGCAAAGCTAATTTGGTGTTCACTAGTCTCGCAGCAGCAAAGAACTTTCTTTGAGCTACCTTTATAGGAAAACTCTGACTCTTTTGCTTCCCACTAAAAAATTCACGAATATGCCACGCTTCCAGCTACGAAATTAAAGCAATAAGGGCCGGTGCCACCCACTATTCGAGTTAGACTAGGAAATTTCCCCTCGCCTCTGGTTAGTTCATTCTTATATAAGTATAAGAGGGTTTAAGCTTAGCAGAAAAGAAAGCACCAGGCTTAGAACGGGCATGGAACACAGGATTGGCTGCCTTCTTGTCACATACAACCAACCTCATGGGCTCCTTATTAGAAATGCCCAAGTCCTTTGAAGCCACAGAAGCTCACGGCGGAATTCTGTTCATCCGGCTTCCTACAGATGAGCGCGCCCTGACATCTCGTCCAATAGCTAGATTGAACCCGCCTTTGCCCAGTAACTTTTTTTTTACTGCTACAATCGTGACCGATAGCGATCACGGACGGTCCCGCATTTCCATTTGGCTTCACTTCAAGGGGGAGCCTATTTAAGATTAAAGGTGGCCGGGAGTGCCTATCCGCCTAAGCTGCGGTTACACTTTCCTTTCATCTTATATTATATATATAGGATGAAACCACCTCTTTCATCTTGCCCTTGCTGGGAGACTCTATAAATGCTCTTTTTGAGTTGATGGGATCCGTTTTAGATTAAGAAGACAAAGTTGTTGGCGGAAAAGCTACTAGTCTTGGAGTGAAAGAATCTGGGAATCTCGAATAGAACCTGGAACCGACTTAATAGCCTAATTCCCCATAGAGGGGACTACCCGGCAAGCTCAGCAAGGAGAAGAATGCCTCTCACTACTCTTTCTCTTAGCAGACCCATGACTGAACCGGCCTCTTTACTGCTACTATGGGTAAGGCTCTGAAAGACCTTTGCGGCAAAGAAAGTGAACTCTCCTTCCAAGCCTTCTACTGTACTCTTTAGCAATCTAGCTTCCATTGAGAGAGAAGAGTTCCTCCGATAAGTCTGCGACTACCTCAAGTCGCTTATCCGTATCGGTGAAATGACTCTATCCGTAACACATATGCTTCGGTAGACTTTCCCAAGCTTCTCTATCACAGCTTAACCTGCTTACCCTGCTTCTCTTTCTCTATCACTGCTTACCCTTTCTCTTCGTATGCTATTCTCTTCCCAACCCAACCGTCCTCAGAAGGGTTCACTATCTATACCGGATGCTCTTTGGTGCTACCTTCCCGTCTCCCTATTCCTCAATGTACGCCTTCTTGTACTGATGTTCTTGTCAACTATCTAGGTAACATGTGGAAGCCTCTAACTTATTCTTACTTATTGAAGAATACTCTTTATTTCGTCGATAGATAGCCGGAGAACACGTCGCTAGTCTAAGGCAGGCTTCGCTATCTTCCCGAAGCTGGTATTTTCCAATGTAATGGTTTTTGCCCACTCACTTATATGGGTACAAGAGGCTTGACTATATTTTACTTTATGTAATTAAGTTTAGCTGGAGTTAGAGTGGGTCGATCTAGCCGCCCTAATTAATCCGGTTGAAGATCACATTACTAAATACGAATGATGATTTCATAATCAATATCAATCATAGAGGTGTGAAATGGCATCTTTTCAGAAGTAAGAGAGATCGTTGGAAGGTGTTAGCGCACATCATCTTTCTATCATATAATATATATTTAGCTCCTAAGGCAACCCGTCGCGGCGTTAGCAGCCATTGAGTGAGTTGAGTGAAGACTAAGCGAGCCGGCCTAGAACGGAGCACATGCTACTTCTTCGAAATCGCGAATATCTTACCTTTCTTAATAGTCTGATCCCGGCACTCCAGACCTCGGTTCTTGGCTTTGATCCAATTCCGAAGCTCGTTTGCTCACTAGCCGATGTCATTTTCAATTGACTTAGTTAGAAAAGTATGGAGAAAGCGTACCGCCTTAAACAAGCGCCAGGAAAATGGAGCTTACCCGCGCTGAGTTATGTCGTAGGCGAAGCTTTCGATTCGACAAATGCTCTTTCGCTCCGAGGGTTAGGATCAAGGTCTGGTCGAGCTGCTTTCGCTCCTCCTCCTATAATTGCGTATATGAGATGAGCTACTTCGTTCCCGGTAAAGCACAGTCAAGTACGTACCCGGTAAAGTGAGAAGTCTCGCAACTACAACCCTCTGGTCGGGCAACTTGCTCCCTTTGGTCTCGCAACTTAGGTTTTCTTCCGGTAAAGAAAGTTCAAAGCAAGCCTCTTTCTCTGCTAGCCTGTTCCGTACCTCTATACGCAATTACTTAGGTCCATTGAATTGAAACTGGAAAGAAAGAGCTTCATTTCACGAATGCCGTGCATACAAAATCTTCTAGTTTTTTTAATTGAATTGAGGGAAAAAAAGATTGCACTGCGGGCCAGTCAGTTCTGGAAAATAGACTGACGCCAGCACATCCTTTGATGGAAGTAGTCTTGGTGAGTCCCGAAAGGCTGATGTAAGTCTTTTCCTTATATCATAAAAGAAGTCAATTGTGATTTCATTCTGCGAATCCACTTCTTTTTAAGAAAACACTTGAATTCGCGAGATCCGCCTCTTCTGCGTACGATTCAAACTTCCGTCTTCTAGTTGGTTCCTTAGGAAGGCTAAAATCCTGCGTCCTAACGAGACTTTTGGTCCTGTTGAAGTGGGAGCCTACGTGGTTGAGGAGATTGGTTTTACGACTGGTTTTCCAGAATGCCCGTGGGTTCCAAACATCGATTCCCGGCTGGTTGTTAGACTGTTTATTACCGCCAAAGCGAACCCCTCCCCTCTGTGTTGTGCTTAGCTACTTATAGCTTACACTATCGAATCGAGAGGAATGCCAATAGAAAAATAAGAAAAGGAACTCTAACTAAAAAGCAGCTCCTACTCCCGGGAACTCTTACCCGTTGAAGATTGATAAAGTAAAGTATAGTATATTAAGGGTAGGTAGGTTTATCCTAGAAGTTTCATTCATCCATGAAAGAAGATCTTTCAAGTCCATGATCGATAAGGGGATCTAGAAAAGAGAAGACAAGAACATCGAGAAAACAATGGCGATGGAGTACTTATTTCCTTTCCTTGAGTTCATCCCGTCTTCATTCTACTTCTTGCCTGGGTCTTTTCAACCGGACTAATGAATGGCAATTGGAAGAACTTCTCGTTTGGGTTCTGTCCCAATGAAAGTGATTTACGCAGCTTCACTCATTACTTTACTCAAGGGGAACTCGGATCGGCGAATCAATCGGTACATGGGTTGGCATCGTCCGCGTGGAAGTTTCCATCGGTGGTTTAAGCATGGGAATGGGAAATAGGTGAATGATTGGCCTGACTGGCTTCACTTAATAATGCGCACTGGCGCAAGGAGAACCCACTAAAGGACCCAAAAGGCGCGTCCACTACCGCTTCAGCAGTTGACACCCATGAACCCGGCTTTCAAAGCACTCGACTAATGGATCGGGACTTGGAGTAGGACTCACTGATGGCGTATCCACCCATCGACCTGATTGGTGACTGGCAAGCTAGTAAGCGTATGAATGAGTATGTATGAAAAAATTCTCCTCTCCTTCTCCACCCCTTCTTCACCATGTTGGCAAAGAGTGGCGAGCTAGTAGTATGAAACTAAAACCCCTCAAGAGCGTGCCTTCTTTCCTTTCTCCAACTTGTCTTAGCGAAGGGCTACCACTATACATACGCCCATCCGGGCGCTTCAAGACGCAGTAGCGGAGACTTAGTTACCGACTGGGAGATCTGTCAATTCGTTTACAAAACCCGGATCAAAGAACCTTTAAAAGCTCGCCCCTAAGCCCATCTCTTTGATAAATAGTGAAAGGCCCCCGGAAAAGCATTAATTGTAATAAAGCCAAACTACCTTGCTTCAGGCCTACTATGATTCTCCTTACAAGCCTACTATTGAAATGAAAGAAAGAAGTAAGCATGCATATGTTGAACACATGTCATTCGTAGGTTACTAGCTAGCCGTGTCCACTGATCACCCACTACTCCCCAAAGAGGCACCACTTGACCGATTGAGAGATGGCTTGACTTGAAGAGGAGAACTAGAAAGACGGGAACTTTCAAAGCTTGAATGAACGCTTGCTTTTCACTCGCTTGAATAGAATAGGTAAGGAGAGGAAGAACTCGATTCATGCCAGAGTGGTCAACCAAATATAGCCCTTTCTTGCTGCTTATCCGGACACAAAGCCCCTTCCCCTTAAGAAAGTAGCTGGACCTGTACCTGAATCAAAGACAAAGCGCCTCGTACCTCCGGTCGGTCAAAGGTTCGAGAAAAGACAATAAATCCTTTATCTGTCCCAAACGGAAGGGAAAATGGAACTCAAAGTCAAAGAACTTTGATCGTATAATATAATGAAGAGATCACCGAACCGCCAGTCTTAACTCCTTGAATCAGTCAGCAAATTAGTAAGTCCATCAATCTGTAGTGGAATAGTCTCACCAGCCCGTAGAATAGTCCAGTAGTGGGTGAGTAGAGTCTGTGCTTAGGTAGGCACCAGGCACACAGCAAGAAGTAGCTCCGTCAACACAGCTCTAGGTGCACGCGCAAGCAGCTCAGGAATAAACTCTAACTAGCGAAGCGAGGCGATCAGCTCAATTGAAAGAGAGGGCGAGGTGGTCTTCGATTTCAT
Source organism: Euphorbia corollata (assembly GCA_948277035.1). Taxonomy (NCBI): domain Eukaryota; kingdom Viridiplantae; phylum Streptophyta; class Magnoliopsida; order Malpighiales; family Euphorbiaceae; genus Euphorbia; species Euphorbia corollata. The sequence continues at coordinate 41,625 of CAOJBI011956616.1, forward strand.
TTCTTACCTGTTGCACTGCGTGATAACTAATTTCATTTATTGATCGGCGAATTCGGGAAGGCCATTTTATCGGGGGACAAGTGAAAATCAAAATCAAGGATTCAATCCAGGCTTGGCCTATCTCAATCCAATCTCGGATTTACCTTAATTAAGGTAGAAAGGTAGTTCCTTACTTAGGAGTTAGAGTTGTAGCGGATAACAGATCTGATATCTTATATATAGTTCCTCTTTCCTTGCTTCTTAGTTTGTCTAGGAGCAGGAGTAAGAAGTCATAAGTAGTGGTGAATTCGTGTAGCTGTCAGCTGGTAGTTTGTGATTATCACCCGGTAGCTGCTTTTAGAGAAGAAGATCTATTGCTGGGAGCTCTTCTTCGTCCTTCGACCTTTTCGAGAATGATGTCTTCTGGCTTTGGTGGTCGTGGTATAGCCTTGATAGATAGAATATCCTCTTCCCCAGGAAAGCTAACTCAATAGGAATTTTCTCTCTCTCGCCGATGCTATTGAATCCGCTGCTCTTGGTCTTACCGGTCTTGGTGGTAGGGAAGTAGGAGTCAAGGCAATAGGATCCATCCATATCCATATTAGGGTAGGGCTTAAAGAGAATAGAATGTTCTGTCAGAGAAGAACTCATAGATGAATCGGCTGCAAGTCATCTGTTCATCTCATCCAATGAGAAATTACATTCACAATAAAGAAATATCATAAGAGAATCAATCTCGTAGCCAGCAGTCTCAGAGCAGCGGTAATTCCCAAAAAGCTAGAGCAACTGCGTCTGATTGAAGATCCGTTCCTACGCCCCCCTACCGAACCTGAGGATGAAACGGACGACAACCCTCAGAAAAAGACATTTGACACCTATTGTACATTTGACACCTATTGTAAGTAATGAGAAAGGGCGATGAGCGCCCAAGGAAAGAAGAAAAGAAAAGCTGCATTCATTCCGGAAATAAAAAGAGATAGTAATAAGAAAGAAAAGAATAGGGTAGCTTTCTTCTCTTATGCATTTCGACTACTTTGCTATCGAATCCGATTTCCCAAAGGACAGTTGAAGTAGGTCATGTATGAGGATTCTCCGGATGAGAGCGGGGATCTAGACTTTTCCCTCGCGTCCTTAAACTCAGCTCTTCTAACCTGAGCTTTGCAAGGCGAGGTTTTCGCCCCGTCTTTGTGATTGAATTCTTCTTTTCTTGCTGAAGACTTTGCGTACGCGAGATGGAAGCTCGATTGGAATGCGGGCCCCTCTAGGTTACCTTAACAGAAGCCAATCCCATCCTTCTCCTTCGATCCGTGCTGAATTACCACTCGATTCTGTGGTTGAGATCCTATAGCCTTCTACCCCTTAGTCCAGAGCGATCGCGGGACACTACATAAGCCTAAACATCGCTTTCTCCGAGGCGCATGTAGCTTTCATATCTGCACTCCATAATCTCGTAGAGTAAGATGTCCGGTTTACTCCCGAGACCCGGCTCACCAAGTACTTTTTTGGGATCTCAAGATCCTGGCGGATCGACAGATCGCGACCCGAGCTCACCGCTTAGCACCTTGATTACACTGATCGCTATTTACCTTTCTCTTATGTAATAAAAAGTAGTATATCATTATTCATATGAAACCTTTAATACGTTATCGGCTAGGGCAAAAGAATTCCTATAATAATAAGTAGTACGCCAAGTCAGATCTAGGTTAACTAGCTTATGGCTTATGAGCCCAATCTACGTCTTGCATGTGACTCAATAGGCATAAGTTAGATGCTTAACACATGCTTCTCGTAGAACTACCCTGAGTCTAGATCTCAGATTAAAATCCTGCGTCCATCTTTTCCTTTACAGTTGCATCGAGAAGGGCGTGGTCCCAGTAGTGTTCGGAGATAGCGAAAGAAGAGCTTAGACAGTAGTGTCTCCGCTTGCAAAGCTGGTAACCTGATCGACTAAGAAACTATCTCAAGCTTGATGAGCAAATGGCTTGAGAGAAGGGCGTAATCGCATGCGCGCGCAAGAAGATAAAAGAAATTCAATTCCTAGGAAAAGGTGCTTCTTTAAATTAAAGCTTTACTCGGCTTATGAGGATAAGCTTTCACTATCTAGGCGCCCTAGAAGGAAAGGCTTGAGAAGGTAAAGCACGGTCGGGAAAGGCGTTGGGGTTTAGCTCTCCTGGAGTCACTCTTTCTATAGGTCAGATGAAAGATAATATCGTATGAGAAGAAGCTCTCCTCTGCTGCCTCTTGGAGAATCAACTGGTAGTCTTTTCGACGAATCCACTGCTTGAGAATCTATCACTTTCTTACAGAAACTTACATCCATATAATATATGGAATAATCTTCCCACAATCGGACGATAGAGGGAGAAAATCCTACCAAACGAGCAACTTACAGAAAGTCTTATTGTCCTAGAAGCCAGAACTCTTAATTAACCTGAAGGCAAGCTCAGAAAGGAGAAGAGAAGCCTTTCTTTCCTGGTCTCAATATGCTTCGATTTCCCTATGGATCGGCTTTATGGAAGTTTTCTGTCATTCCTGTGCTCTTCCCGCCCTAAACCCTCAACCTAGACATAGAAGTCCTAGCTCTGGAGCTGATTGAATTTCTTCTTTTTAGGAGGTACCGACTCTTCTCCTCGCTCACTTCACTCCCCCAACCTAGTCTCAGGTCAAGAGAGAAGAGCGATGGCATACCTTGACTCACTCGCTTCCATTGGGCGAACTTTCATCTCTTCTCTTTCTGGTAAAATGAACCACCTTGCAACTCACAGTTAGGTCGATTTTCTTCGATCCTCATCTCGTTCTGCCGCTACTTCCTTTATTACGTCGTTCAGTTCAAAGACTCATGCGGCTATCCGCTTTCAATCTTTGCTAGTAAAAAGTGGTTGTCTCTTTGAGACCCTCTCGCCCGCCCTTACATACCAACGTCTTTATTTGAGTGCTTTTTTGTAATATGATAGGCTGTGAGGAGTCGATTCAACAAGAGGAAGAAGACCTTCTCTCTCCGATGCCAAAGGATGATTGACTTGGTCTAAAGTCAGTGAATGCTTGGTTCGAAAAACTTATCTATTACGTAAGTGAACTCTCCCTATAGTATAGGCGCCTCACTCTAATATCGCCGGGTCTAAACCGGGCCAATCTCTTGGTCCCTAGGCCGCCAGGTCAACTACCTGTCTTCGTCGCTCGGGATGGATATCCTAAGCTAAGGTAATCCCCTCTTATCATCGTAAGATGATACGAGTTAAGGATGATAGAGCGGATACTCTGGTCCTGTTATATCTGTCGTTCTTCACGCTTTCAAGAGTGAGATTCCACTCGCGAAAGGGTTGAGCTCTGATATAAATAAATAAGCAAGCCCATGGTATCACCTCTAAGTTTTCTAAGAAGTTTTCTAAGTATATTCTCTTATCAACTTTCTCTAATATTATAGAATCTTGGAAGACGCTCCGCCCGGCTATAATATAGCATAGCTAGCTGTCCCTTGCACCGCCTTAATCAGGTATTTTTACCTCATAGATAGAACTGAGCTGTCCTTCTTTCTTATAGTACACAACCGCTTCTTTTTCTCCGAAAACATACCTAGGTTTTGGCAATCACTCTACTTACAAAGAACCTAAGAACTACCAATATGCCTTTAGGCAGCGGAAATAGGAAATGCCTTATTCCTTTACCATGACTTCTTTTTTCACTAGCTGATAGAGATGTAAGAGCGAGTGAAGGCTAAGGACTAGGATCAGGGAGTGAAATATAAGATGAAAGCGTAAGCTTCCAAGCTGTGGGAGGAGTCATATCTTCGAGACTTGCTGGTCTGCTCTGTTAGGCAAATCCCCCAGCCCAGCTGTACATTTAGGAAGTAGATCGAAAGAAAGGAAATTTATATTATCTTTCAAACAGTCACCACTCCCACTCCTCTGGTAAAGTGGGATGACAAAGAAAAGAAAGAAGCGGGTGAGAAAGAGACCAGAGGGATTTCACCCAACCGCAATGTCCGGCTGAAGACTGAAGTGAAGACCTGGCTTTAATCCTCTCATCTTTGGAGACTTTATTCATCGTTCAGTTCAGGCTGGTCCCGCGGTAAAGTCTGACCTGTACTCGGTAAATATTCATTTACATAAGAAAGTGCCACAAATCGCTTTGCCTGCCCCAACTCAAATCAAATAACCAGCTATGAAATTGGACGGGGTCTGGGTCGGTCGATACGATGAACGGGAAATCCCCCGATGTTGCTTCATTGAAGTCCCTCATGGAAGAAGAATTGGCTGATGTAGAAGGCTTACCAAGGGAGATGCTTTGAGTCTTTGACTCACAGAAGGATGCTCTATAATAACTATTTGCCGGAGGCAGATTCGCGGGCTTGGCTCTGAACCAGCGAACGGAATACGGGCGAGCCCTCTTACGCATGTAGGGTTAGGATCCAAGGTAATTGAATCCGTCTCACTTCTGCGCTCTTTGCTAGGTTTGAAACCGATTGAAATAGCTTCCTGCGCCCACGTGTAGCGGTAGGCAGGAATGCTAATTAGTTTGGGGGGTTCGCTAGCCTCGGGTAGGAAAGTCTTTCTGAAAGGGGAGGAAGCGTTGAGTCTTTTACATCATCTTCTGTAGAATCCTCATCCGGGTAAGAATTTCAGTCTGTAAGGAAGCGAAGGTAGCTTAGCCAAAAGGGTAAGGAAGCTTGAGTTCCACTTCTCTTGAAGCGTAATACCCTTCCTGCTAGTTTTCCTATCCCCGAATCTAAGGGGGAGCTTGATTTACGGCGAAGACTTGTGAACATCCGAACATTTTCTTTTCTCCATCACCCAGGGAACGAATGGGGCTAGCTTCCTCTCTGCTAGGCGGAAGACTTGAATGAAAAGAATTCGAAAGTTTGGAACCCAAAAATAGTAAAAAAGAAGTCTCTTTCAAAAATTATTTTACTTCTTACTCAATTGAGTGACTAAAGATAGATAGGAAAAGACAGCGGTTCAATCTTCAAAGTAGAACTAGTGCGTATAACTCCACTCACGTCAGACTTTCCTTATTCTGTCCAAATCCTTCCAAGTCAAAGACGCCATTTTTTCCTTGAATTCTTGTCTCAACTACTTCTCAAGAAAGTGAATGTCGGGATAGAGCAGCGAAGCGAATAGGCTTACTATATAAGGGGGCCTAAGCCCGCCTTCAAGTTCAAGAGAGAAAGAGAGGAAATCTCTTTCTTTTAGTAAGGCCATCCAAACGCTTAGGGCATAGAGAGAATAGTTGAGCATATCCTTCCCCACCTTCTAAGGTAAGGGTACTCAAGCTGCTTTTCACCCTTCCCATAGGGAAAAGGGCTCTCTCGATATCCTTCTCGTCAGAACTCTTCCTTCTCTTCACCACCAGAACCATCATCTACTAAAACACCCGAACCAACCTAAACCTTGTTTCAAAGCTAGAGCTTTTCTCTAGCTCATTTTCTAAATGAATTCCTTTTTTTATACGACAAAAGACGAGCTCTCCTTCTCAAATCTCCTATCCTCTGACCGCTTGCGCGTTTTGCAAAGCAATGAGTGCTTGTTTCCTTTGCTTCTTTCTGCTTTATCTTCTTCTGCTGAAAATCATTTTCATTCTTCTCAACTATTTTAGAAACATAGATTCCCAAAACCGTAACATTAGGTTCGGTACTACGATCTTGGCTCTTTTCGATAGACAACGCCAAATCTTGAAAAGGAAGGGAAGCAACTTCTACACCCATTCTCATGGTCTTTCTAACGAGAATTTTGGCAGTGGGGCGAAAAAGGAGTCCAAAGAGGAGTACTCGCTCCCGGTGAACTAGCAGCAGGCGCATCAATAGCTGCAGACGCAGAGGAATTCATTATATAACTAACAATAGTGGGAGGACTTTGCTAAGAGAAAGAGTAGTAAAAGAAGGTACGAAGTCGCTATAACTCAATTACATCGAGCCTAGGTTTCTTGAAGGTTTAATTCTAGAACCAGCTCTACTACCAACAAAGGAAGTTATCCCTCTCTCTTGCTTCTAGTATCCCCGGAGGATGGGCTTCTTCTTTCCCTAAGGCTTTTGAAGGGAAAACTTTTTTACTCTCCCAATACCAATCTTCAGGTACAAAGAACACCTACCCAATCTTGAAAGTCTAGTCGAATCATGAAATTGGCATACCTTTAGGTTACTACCTTTCCCTTCATCTACCCTAGAATCTAAGCGTACTTATATTATGAGATTTTACTTATATTATATTATAATATTTCGAGTTTTTAAGTAGTCCCTTCAATCTTCCCTATAGTTCTTGAAGCAGCTCTTTCTCTTATATAACTAGTAGGGTATAAGCCAGTCTGGTCTATTCCAGCTAGGACTGAGAGAGTATGGAACTTCAATCAAACCATAGGAGCTTGAAGCCAACCAAGAAGGACTTGAGAGTGCCTTCGACGATTGTCTTGGAGGGGGTCAAGGCAGGGATGGCTCGTGTGGAGACATCACATCACTCAAGGAAGAAGTAGAGGGGCTCAAAGCTACTAATGAGGAGCTGAGAATCAAGGTTGCAATCCTTGAAAAAACCTTATTCCCTATTCGGCGTTCAACACACTCTCGGAAACCCTATTTTGAAAAATGAAACTTTTATTTCAAAACAAAACAGAAAAAAACATGAGAGATGACTACATACTTCTTCTTAATACTAAAAATCCATTTGACCATAACCAATAGATAGGAATGGACACTTAGAAATCTAGGACTATTAGGGCTGAGAGCGAGGGCTAAAGCTCTGCTTTGGTCCCGCAGGGGTTCATTAAACAAATAAGTCCTTCCCCTGGTAGTCATTGCCAAGAAGAACTTCAAGCATATTTTTAAGTCGAGCAAGACGGAAGAGGTTGAAGAGAGCTTTATATATGTACTCTAGTTTATTCGAAGTATCCCAATCGTCCCCTCATCGATCTGCTTCAGAAGTTTTCACTTTGTTTGTTTTTTAACCTTCACTCACGATTCCCCGCTCAGCTTTTCCGTTTTCGAGATTTGGGCCGCCTTTTCATTTTTTGGTAGCTGTTGGTGCTCAAGTTGACGGTTCACTCTCTTCGTGGTTAGCTGCGAATACGAATGGGATTTCTCTTTGTGGTAGCGGTAGGTGGTAAGAAGACTAGCTTTGCTTCTTCCTCTCTAGGCGCTTGAACGTGGGCAATTGCTTTATTAAAGGAAGAGCTGGGAGTTTTCGAGGGGATATCTATTTTTTAGAAAAAAGAAGTCTTGGCTAAGCCTTAGGCTAGTGAGTCCAAAGAGGCAGAGCAAAGAAAGCAGCAGTAAGAGCAAGAGCAGTCCGCAAAGAAGTGAAGCCTTTGAATGTTGAATGGGAACTGGGAAAGGAACTGCTACTGGCGGATCCTTGCCTAGAACCGAAGCCTTTAGCTAGCCGACCTTGTACCATAAGTCTATACTGGCATTTCTTTCAATAGGTCAAGCAAGTCTGCTATCAACCCTTGTAGGCTATTGGCTTATTCATCCCTGTTCGGGCAAGTTATTGATTCCATTACCGGGCCAACAAGACCTCAAAGAAAAGCCCTTAGTTCTACCAGGCCTTCATTCCCGTTAGGTTCTTATGTTCTGTAAGGTAAGAAGTCTTCGTCGCGGGTGAAACTTCTGACTGTTGGAGTTAGGTTTGGGGTGACGGTGCAGTTGCGGAACAACCTTAAGCGCTTCGGAAGTCCTACACTTGCTGCTTCTCTTTCCGCTTCTTACTACTTAGAGACTTTCAGCAGGTGGGGCATTGGATATCGGGCAGACAGAGGAAAAGCTTAGTTGTTTGGGTCCATTGCAAGGATCGGAATTGGTTGAAAGACATGGATACGAAGTTCCATTGGGCTCAGCATCGGGAGAAAGATCGGGAAAATAAGAATGAGATGCCTTAGTTGGGCTTCCCTCCGAACCTTTCGAATGGCCAAGCACCGGGATCAGGAGTTGAATAGGCAGGGGAGCTTACAGAACGGAATACGAAAAGGGGGCCGAAAGAAAGGGGATGACCCGCTGACGATATCGAAGAGGCCAACCACTTAGCAGCGGGAACATCCGCATGAGCCTCCCCTTACCCCAATTCTTTCTCGGCGATGGAATCGTCAATCTATTCTTTCTTCTAAGTAGAAGTGCTCGTCTGATATGCTAGCTTAAGCCGCTACCTCAATACGACTACAAGCCATGGTAAGGCGTGAATTGACTTCTCCCCGTCCATGCCTTTATTCACTTGCATTTGCGCGACTGTGCCTCTTTCTTTGGGAATACTTTGCTTACTAGCCGGTTACCGCTTATCGCGAAAGGGCTTTCCGTTCGGGAAAGTGGGATCGTCGGATCACTGGGTTCGTACTCTCGCCTTTGAGCTATCCGCCTTAAGCTCTTACACCGGCCTACTACTCTGACTGAGTTGACTCGCTTACCGTAGTCCGAGAAGGAAACTACAGCTTTTGCCCGGGTTCTCCTTCCCTAGCTTCTTCTCCCTCCGTGGGAAGAGAATTTCTGCCCCGACTTCAATTACTTACTTCTCGGCCTAACTCGGACTAATCGACCCCCAGCTAGGCTGGGGTCCCTCCTTATACTATACTGCATTCCTTTCTTTCTAAATGGCAGCATCAGTGTCGACTAAAGCAAGGGTTAGGTTAAACCGTCAATCAAATGGGGGCTGACCTAGTGACAGTAATAATAATGAGAAAATGCCTTCCGCGTCTGATGATGCATATGCCGTGAGCCTACCATTCCGATGCCATATAACAGATCTTCCAGCAATCCCTACCTACGCAGAGAATGAATTCATACTACCACACGCTCATTCAATCACTTCTTACCTTCGCCTTCGATCTCGTACTATAAACAAAAATAGGGCTGCTCTCTTCTGCGGAGACTCCTTCGCTGCAATAAGAAATCTATGAAAATTCATAAAACAAACGGAAAACTAAAAAAAAAGTGTTAATTAATAACATAAAGACTAGTA
>CAOJBI011957279.1:0-11216 GCA_948277035.1 Euphorbia corollata
AAAAAAAAATCAGTGGTAGCATTTCGTTTGGTTCCATGAGAGGCAAAAATCAATTAATTCACAACATTCATATGTTTCATGAGATCTATTCCATGACTCCACTTCAGAAATATTAGCATGTGATCCATGAAGTTACACTGAAATTAGGTTACTTGCCATGCAACAACTTGAAAAGAAATTGTTTTTCAACTCCTTAAGACCGAAATTGAATGTTAAAGTACTTAAAAACTTAAGTACCTGCAGTACCATTTTGATGTGAGGACTGCTACAATTACTGTCTAGCTAACTTCCTAGAGTCAGTATAAATTATCACATACAAACAGAGGGCTAGTTGGTTCGAACTTAGTGGACAATAAATCAATTAATCTCCAAGTATGAACGAAAGTATACAAGAATCAAGCATTTACAATTCTTCTAAATCAATAACTTTGATAGAAACCTCTTTGTTCAGCTCCTTATCAAACCTGCACATAAAAAATTCAGTTGTTTTATACAATAGAATGCAAAATGAATGTACGAAAAAAAAAACTACTTTCTTCCACAACTACAATGCAAAATGAATGCTAGTGGTAAATTTGTAAATATTTCATTCAAAACAAATAAATGAAAGGTTCTGTCAGATAACATTAATTCTATTCTATTACACTTTTTTGAGCGAAATTTTGGTAGATAATTAATATACCTCTCCAGGATGAATAATAGTTTTGTACTTCTTCACAAATGGTGTTGAACTGAAAAGTAAAGCAATATTCAACAGTTTAGTTAAATGTTATTAAATAAATCAAAAATACAAATACAAGAAGTATCAACAAATAACCTGAGCAATATGCTCCGCAGCGGCAACTCTAGGTTTCACAACTTCACAATTAGCAATAACCAGAGTATTTGGGACACTTCCATCAGTCTGACCATAGAAAAACAAACAAATAACCAAAACAAACGATCATACGAGTTAAATTCTTGGAAAAGCTTTAAAGTGAAACTCCACAAAAGAATTTAAAACCATAGTCAAGCATTTGCTCGAGATTATATGAACTTCTTAACATTATGAGTTCATAAAAAACCATAGTCAGGCAGTACAATATGTTAACTCATACACAATCTTCTTAATAATACCAGAATGTGAAAGCTACAAAGGATTCAAATAAGTTTTTCATCCATTTAAATCTCTAACCACCATGTAAATTGAAAGCAGCCAATCAAGTGAACATGTTTTATGATAGAAACCAAACCAGTAACAGTGGAACATGCTCTAGTACATAAGAGAAAATATACCTTGACTCGATAACCACGCTCCATCAACCTCACAACTGAATCTGCTTTCATTTTCAAGTCTTTCAGTTCCTGAAAGCAGAAGGCACAAGTCATTTCAGAAATTCAATTATCCATAAGACAGAACTTTACTGTTGATGGCTCTTCTATTCAATAATCTATTATTGTCTTACTTCAATCCTATCCTCTGGTATTATAAATTATCTTTCCTTTGACCTATATTATCTAGCTGCATAACAAAGAACATTTGACAGTAACATTGCTCCAAATTATGGTTTGTACCAATAAGCAAATCTAGTAATATGAATGTAAACTTCGTAATGAATTTTAATCCAAAATGAGAAAAATGGTCTGTTATTGAAAAAAGAAGAAAGCCAAACAGAAACAACAATAAATTCAAGAAAAGTTAAGCCATATTCTGATACAGAGATTCTTTGAGAAGGAACTCACAGTTTTCTCCAAAAACCGAACTTCTTTGAATCCTCCTTTTTTAATAGTCGTCTCTTTCTGCATAAATATTTTTGATGGACAGAATTATAAATCAATGTTATATGATGTCACTTGGATCTTAACAAAATGCATCCAGATTGTAAAAAGCATCTAGCAGGATATGGTACAGCCCAGAGATTAACAAAGGAGAAAACTACCCTGACACTAAAAAAGTCAAGTAAATGATCATTTATTAACTTTCCGTTGAAGGATTCCTCATAAAATTCAACATGCAATGATCAAGGGGAAGTACGAAGAAGAAAGTAAAAGAAAAATGAATATCTTGCTTAATTCACCCATATGTTTTCTTTTGACTTTTCGTTCAGATTAACAAAAGAAAATGCGATGAACTAATTTCATCGATTCAATATGCACTTTGAATAATATTTAACCAATTTGAAGTTATCCAGAAACCCAAATTTAACCAAAGAAAAACAATATACACATATGAGCACGTTTCAACAATAGTATCTTAACCATTGACCAACAATTAGTATATAGATGCTCATTTTAAGAACTCCTTGTATCAAGATGATAACAATAAAATATCCAAATATGTTAAAAAAGGCTGAATGCATCCGAAGGTGCCCAAGTTATCCTCAAAAAATTGCTGCCCCTGAATTTTCAAAGTGACCCCGTAGCTACATCAACTTTCAAAAAGTGCACCACTTTGCTCCCTGAACGTCATGTATCAACTTCTGATTAGAGAAAAAATCAAGAAAATGACATCTTCTAAAAGTCAAACTAACCAGAAGTTGACACGTGGCATTAAGGAAGTTATTCAGTACACTTTTTGAAAGATGAGGGAGCTAGGGGGTCATTTACAAAGTTCAGCAAGTTTTTTGGGGCACCTTCTAATGTATTAGGCTTTAAAAAAATTGATAATCAGGAGAAATTCAGAATCAAATATTAAAAAAAAAAAAAGAGAGAAAAATTCACAAGATTTCAAAACAACTTGTGAATGATGAAACCAATCAATCAGATAATCACCAGGGAATTTATTGGCTTCCCAGAAAGTGGTTTGCACCATATTTGACTATAGCTGGTTTACATGGAGTTTGTTGTGTCATCATGCTTTCAATACTAGTTAATTTTGCATCACCAAACTACATATTTAGCATAGTGAACAAGAGAGTCCAGCTTTGCAGGGAAAAAATAATACAAAACATGATAGTATCAGATAGAAACAAATAAACAAAACCGAAGTGGAATTTAAAAGTTTCACAACTGATTAGAGGTTGGGAGAGAAGGTGTGCACATGTGATAAAGAGATATGAATATCACTCTGATTTAGAGCCAAACCCCAGCAGAGAGCATGATTGTTTATTATTGTTTTATATCTTATTTCTGCACAATATAACAATTTGTTTAAGTGTGGTACATATATTGACCAGTTATCAACTGTATCCCAAAACATCTGATCCTAATTATGGTTCATATAATCTCAATCCCGTATACCAAAAAAAGACTGATTATTTGAGCACGCAATTTACCTTTTCTTTGGCACGGTCCTTTTCCTTCATTTTTCGTTTGTATTGCTCTCTCTTGAAGTCCATTATTTTACATACAGGTGGATCGGCATTTCCTTGAACCTTCGAGAAGACAGAAACAGTCATAGCTTTTTTCAGTTACTAAAATAAAAAAAATTTGAGGACAGGCAATAACACTTTTCAGCTCTGAAGGATAAAGGAGTTCCCAAAACTATTATGACTTATCTATGCTAAGGACTCAACAGTTTATAAAGCTGCTTGTCGATTTATTAAAACATTTTACTATTTAAGTAATCTGCGTTATGCATTTCTCGCAGGAAATTTAACAAGACGGATACTCATCATTTATTAGCTGAGGCAGAAAATTACCTACACTTATGAATTAAGAAACCTACACTTACAACTTACCTGAACAAAACAGGAAAAGACTGGACGGATAAGTATGCTGGAACAAACGTTTTCCAGTCAAACCAAAAAATTATTTTCAAAATGAACAGCAAAATCAAACTTATATATTCCCTTGTCCTTTTGTTTCCCTCTATTAGCACTTCCATAGGGCAGCACATCGCTACTCAAGATTCAAAAATTGAAAAGACCAACTAGTAATTGTTGCTGATAGTTAGAATTACCAGAACTAAATCAAGGTTGAGTTTCTTTGCACGTTCTCTTGCTTCGTGTAATGAGACAACAAAATGCTCTGCATAAAACAAATTATCATAAAAAAAACTTATACTTTATCCTGTTCTGTAGTATACATATTTACTTTTTATATGCCATTATAACTGTTGGAGGAAATTTCCAGATGAATATATTTCTCTAATAAGTCTAATTATTTACCACATATTAGCATATATCTACCAAGAAAACTGAAAAACTTTATTAAATTGTTATAAAATTTGATATTTAATGTAATGACTAAAGACTCAAGAATAAAGAAGACAAATCTTAAAAAGAAAATTACAAACTAGAACTTAGCACTTCTCGATTTGACCTGCATGTTTTGTATGCCTTTCTGAAAAGGGAGAAATATAAATTGACAGCAAAACAAAACAAAACTAGGACATAGTCAGTCATTTCAATAGTATCAACAATTAAAACTCAAAGCAGTCCACTGAATTATAAATATATAAACTCACAGCTTAACTACTAGTTTTTACCAATGGTTACTAAAATATGCGCAGCATTTATAGATCTGAAATCATAATGCATTCATAATCTTCTTTGTAGTCGTTAATGTAATAATAACAGAAACACCAAAGCGAAAAAGATCACATCATCAAAGATACGAATTCAGTTTTCAAGCAATATAAACAGAAAATTTCAAAACAAGAATTTCTCATAAAAAGAAAAAAAATACCTTCATCTATTACCAGCCTTACAAACCGAGCCTTGATTTCATCATTCAAAAGCGTGGCCTTCTCATCCTTCTTTGCCTTAGCCTAAAATAAGGAAATGCATTACACCCACTGATACCAAGTACCAGTAACAAACACACACAACACTGAAGCAGTCCCAAACATTTACCAATAACATATATGAAGTTTACTCTTGAAGTAATAAAATCCGAGTAATTAATAAGCCTGAGTTACACTCCTCATAATACCTGATGTGCAGTAGCAAAAAATCTCACACCGTAACCCATATCGCTGTATCTGATACAGACGTTCCGAACTGGGCTTGCCGATAATAATGAACTAGGGTTTTCCACATAATGTTTGGACCAAGAAGTATGAGATGTTTGAACATAGTATCTCCTCAATTGACGAGACAAAAATTTAAGTTTGGATTGGTTAATTCTATGCCACAAAACCATAATTTACAATCCGAGGTAGAAAAAAAATCGCGAGAAATAGTAATTTTGGGATCCCCAAGCCTAGCTGCTTCTCCAATCAAAGCAGAGACGCGGACAACTGCACCGAAGTTGGCCACAAATAAGCGACAGTTATTAAATGAAACATGAACGCATGTAGATTGAGATCCAGGCAGAGGTAAGGCGAAATCAGAAAATCAAACACATGGTAAAAACAAATTCATAAATGCACCGAAAACCCTAAATTTGAATTGAAATGGAATCGATGAATTTGAATGATCAACCTGTGTATGCATGTATCCTACTTTCACTGTAATAGAACAAACCTTTGCTAGAGTGCAACTGAAGGAGATCGATGGGTGTAAGGGACAAGGGAACAAGAAACCGAGACAGTGAACTGTTAGAATATTTATTAGAGATGGGAAGACAACTAAACAATATAGTTTACACTTTACAGCTTATGCATATGGTAAATTGTTTTTCGGGCGACCTGAATTCATCAGGACTTGACTAATTCCTTGTTTGGTTCGTGATTTTTCATAGTATGGTATGGTTTTTATTAAAAATATCATGTATGGTTTCATGATTCCTCATGATATGGTATGATTCCTCATGGTTTATAAGATCATGAAAGCCCAATTTTTTGAAACCATGAAATTGGTGATTTTCCATGGTTTCAATACAATTTTAAAGAAATCATATCATACCATACCATGAAACCAAACAACAGTTTTTAAAATACCATACAATACCATATCATATCATACTTTAATGAACCATGGACAACCATGTGACAAACAAGGCCTAAAACAATTAATCCAAGCCCCATAAACTAACCCCTCACTCATGATTTAAAATTTTGTTTTTTTTATGAAAATTATTTAAAATTTTGGATTGAGGTTAAAGTAAGGTCATTACCATAATTTGTAAATATATTTTTTAAAAAATTATGTAGATTAATAAAAAAATAAAGGTGCAGGTTATTGGTGACTTAACAAAGTAAATCTTATTTTATCTCTTATTACCATTAGATCAATTTTCACACCATTGATCCAATGATGATAAAAGATAAAGTAATGAAGATTTTATTTTTGACACAGTTATCATAGAATCTACTAAACAGGTGTAGGTTATGATGATTTTGTTTTTAACAAAATAAATCTTATTTTATCTTTTATTACCATTGGATCAATTTTCACACCATTATTATAATAACCAATTTTATATAAATATGTCTTAAATAAATATTTTACTTAAATTTCATATTATTTATTCCAACTTATTATAAAATGTTTGAAATTTTAGACTAACCGTGAAATTTATATAAAAATCGAATACCATTCGTAAAATTTGGGGCTTTAAAGAATAGACGAAATAAAAATGTAAGTGTGCTACTCAAATGAACGGGTTCGAGCCAGGCTAGCGTTTGCTGTTGCATCTTCAGCAACAACTGGTTATATTGAACGGAATCTGGTAAAAGCAGTGTTTGGTAAAATCCGTTGAAGGGAAAGCAGGAGATGCTTTTGGGGAAATCAGATTATAGAAAAATCACCATTGACGGTACTTAATTTGTGGTTTGTAGCCCTAGATTAGGAACTGAAGTAGCGTAGCGCTACGCTAGCGCCAACTGATAGCTGATAGAGCCTTCACATCTATTGGTCGTCCGCTTTCAGGCTCGAAACCGGTGATAGAGCCGGAGCAGGGGAAGGACTCCGCTGTGAAATGGAAGTTCAGTCTCCTTTCAGGGATTAGGGAGTGGCCCGCTTCGGATTGCTCTGTAAATACTACCGACTGCCCACAATTTGAAGAGCTTTGCACTTCTCGCCCTGGAGGTTACTGGGTTAAGGTAGAAAGAAAGAACGCAAAACAATTTAGTAAAAAATTACGATGCAAAAGGCACAAACATGGTCACTAACTTGCTTAAGATACATTTAATAATTTGTTCGTCAAATATGCTTCAGAATTCAAATTGCTCCCTCGTGTTTTATTCGTAGATGCTAATTTTATTTGTTTATCTATCTTTTCTTTTATTTAATTTAATTAATACAACTGACGTCTTGCTTGACGTCTTTGCTGTTATTGATTTACAAAAGTACCAAATGACTCAGTATTGACAAAACCATTTACAAAGGCAACGATCTGATTGCCTTTCACTTGCTGTCAAAGGCCAACACTTTTGTTAGTCCTTTTTATTATTAGCTCAACCTTATTGTTTCTTCCCATCTTGGATCTGCTACAGCCATGGCAGAATCTGGTTCAAGTATGAAGCTTCATATAGCCATGACAATTTTTCAATTTGGATATGCTGGCAATCATGTCATTTTAAGAGCTGCTCTAAACATGGGCATAAGCAAGCTTGTTTTCCCTATTTACAGGAATATCATAGCACTCATCTTTCTTGCCCCTTTTGCTTATTTCCTTGAGAAGTGTGCTTCTTCTGTTTCACATATTTTCTTTAACTCCACTTTAATCTTCATCTACTTTAGTCTAAAGCTTATGAATTTTGATGCAGGAAAAATAGGCCTCCATTGACCATTACTTTTCTGATGCAGTTCTTCCTCCTTGGCTTTGTTGGGTATGCTTTATCTTTGTTGTAATATATATGTAGACATTGACTGTTACATTAGTTAACAATTTTCTTAATTTGCAGAATAGCATCAAATCAATTGTTCTACCTATTAGGTCTAGATAACACTTCACCTACTTTTGCTTCTGCAACAGAAAATGTTGTTCCTGCTATCACTTTTATCTTGGCTACCTTGCTCAGGTAGGCTGACTATCTGATAAAATCAGCTGCAGCAGGTTGAGTTTTTTTTAAAACACCAGGTGTTTGTTGTTCTGTCTCTGTTGCAGATTGGAGCACGTTCATTTGAAACGCAAAGACGGAATATCAAAGATATTTGGGACTCTTACTTCCTTCATCGGTGCATCTGTCATAACAGTGTATAAGGGACCACAGATCTACAGGCCGAGTTCCGACTTATTGACAGATGAAAAGGCAAGGAATTGGACGTTGGGTTGCGTTTCTTCCTTCGGTCATTGCATTTGCTGGTCTAGCTGGATAGTTCTGCAAGCAATTTTCTTGAAGAAATACCCTGCTCCTTTCACTGTTTATTCATTTACTTGTTTTTTTTCCATTCTGCAATTATTGGCAATTGCAGCCTATTTTGAAAGAGATCCCCAAACCTGGCAAGTCCACTCTACCATAGAAATCATTAGCATTCTCTACTCGGTCAGTAAAACTTATTGTATTTTTATAAAAATGCTAGAAAGTGAAGGTAAATTGGTGGATGCAGGGACTGGTTGTTTCTGGGATTGGATTTGGAATACAAATATGGGTAATACAAAGGGGAGGTCCAGTTTTTGTTTCAAGCTATCTTCCTTTGCAGACTATGCTCGTAGCTATAATGGCCTCCATAGCGTTACACGAAGAATTCTACTCTGGAGGGTGAGTTTTCATCATTTTGATCTTTCAATATTAAAAGTGCAAACGAAACAGACAAATTGTTATGAATCTGCAGAATTATTGGGGCAATGCTTATTATAGCTGGACTGTATCTGGTTGTTTGGGGAAAAAGTGAAGAGAGCAAACTTGCCCTTACAGATGTTACTAATCGTTCAATGTCCACAGAAGGTACAGAAAAATGCATCCTAGTCCAACCATTACTTGAAGGCCGCGATGAAAACTTTCTTGGTTGAGGAAAGGAATTGCTGAGAACTATGCAGCAATGCTCATGGTTTTAAATTATTCTACGGTTAAGCTGTTCGAGGCTTTGTAAGTGGCTCTCTAAATAGCTGAATGGCAACCTTTGATTCAATTCTTCACAAGACGTGATTATTAGTAAAACTTAGGAGAATTCAAAATAAACTCGGACTGAAGTTCAAAGACCAAGAAGAAAGCCAACCTTCAACAAATTAGAATACTTTTGCAATATATGTACGATTTCAGTGTGTTTTTCATGTTAGCTGAATGATTGAATATTTTCTAGGTATGCTTTTATCATATTGATTTGAATTTAAGGATTTTTTTTGTGTTTTTTTTTTTTTTGCTCGGGCTAGTATAGCGTTTTGTTTCTTTCTTAGTCTACCAAAAAAAAGGCTGATATATGATATCGGTATATAAGTAGTTTTTCAACTATCCGATTCATGGGTTAAAATGTTCAAATCAAAATATTTATAGTCGTTTGATGAGTTTTTGTGTCGTTATTTTGTTCTTTACAAAATGTAATTATAATAGAACAGTTAGGAGAGATTACCAACAAATAGAGAAATTCTCATGGAATTACCAACGAAATATATATGATATGCCCTAAAATTCTGAGACCTAATTTACATCGTAAGTTCTGCTTCTAAAAAACAGGTCACTCTCACATTTACAATACCAAAGGAATTTAACAAACATGATCAAAGATTTTTAAGTAGCTAGTGAAGCAGAATAACAGTTAGGATATTAGTGTTTAAGTTGGAGGATAGAAAACATTGTCCTTGTAACTGTAATCCCAATGAAAAGAACAACTGCAGTGACAAAGAGGGTTGTCCATGGATTACTAGAATGATTTCTCTTTATCTTCTTGCCCATCCAAACATACCCCACGAAAACAGCTCGACAGTACCTAAAGCAATGAGTGCTAACTTCTCGAATCTCTTTGACTGCATTTGCTGCAGCTTTTTCATCTTCAAGAAAATTCTGCAGAATATTGAAATGGCATATAACTTCTGATCTTGGGAAGTGTCTTGCTGAGTCTGTTGATGCTCATAACAAATGCCACAAGACTGATGCATCACCAGCCCATGAAGACTGTAAGAGTTTCTTGATGGCTTGCAAAGTTGGAGAAACGGCATCAAAGGTGGAAAACCCATGCAAGAAAGATATTTCAGTCCTTGAAGATGATGGCGGTCCTTTGATGGATTATTCCCTAGATGAAGTTGAATCTCGCAAGGTGAGACATGACTTCCTAATTGGTTTTTTATGAACGGTCGAGTTTATTTGTCTGAAACATAAAAAACATGAGATAACTCATTTTACTTTGGTGTTGATCATTTTACAGATAACTCTTCAAGACCTTGAAGGAATACTTGCATTTCTCATAGCAGAAGAAGGTATGAACTTCCTATTAAATAGTTATAACATGGATCTTGGAAGTCAAAATCCTACCACTATTGAACACAAACGAAATCCCTCCATTGAAACGCCTCATATGTTATACCGATAGACCAAAAATGTCTAATATATATGTTATACCATGAAGACTTGTGGAGCCCCTCAAAATGTAATAAAGTTGAAGTAACACCTTACCAAAGTTCGGAAATTCAATATCTAAAGCGATGATTGCTATCTTCACGAATCTCTTTGCCTGCATTTGTTGCAGCTTTGTCACCTTCGAGAAAATTCTTCAGAATACAATTTAAACAGCTTTTCACCAATAGTCAAACATCCCCTGGATAGATTCGATAATATCAATGTAGTCAGTAGTATAACAATACACCTTATCTTGGAACGCCTCCAAGGCTATAAGATTGGAAGTTCGAGAATTCCCCTTTGAAAATTTATTTTAAAAGCCCGACTAGGGCGAAACTTGATTCTTGACACCACTCATGCAATAGATTTAGTGGTCAGATTTGGTCATTGTTTCCCTTACATCTTCTTGTTCTGTAGTGGTCAAAGTCTGTACCAAACATGTTCATCATAGCTATTAAGTATCATGTAGTTTGGAAAAATTAGTTTTGACTTATTCTTTTCAAAGTAGATTGTAAAAATCAGAAGAGTATACATTATGATTGAACGATGGCATACAAAACACAAAATACACGGCAAACTACTTGCAGATGTCTAAGCAAGCTCAATGTTACGGGTGGCAACTCTTACTCCAAAACATTGCGATATGTGTGCGATACATGCGACATGTGGTGAAAATGGGTAGAAAGGCATTGCGAGGATTCGCGAGAATGCGGCAAAACAATGCGACGTGTCATGGAGAACACTTGCACTTGGAGAAAGCAAAACAATCAGCCACGGACTCGGATTTGGGCGAAATTACATTGCAAGATCCGTAGATGTTTGACAATGTGTGAGCAAAATGTTGTGGAGAAAATATCAAGGCATCATAAAAATATGCGGTACAGAGTGAAGTTAGACAAGGAAACAGGCCCAGCCC
>CAOJBI011958556.1:0-10685 GCA_948277035.1 Euphorbia corollata
GGTCCCAAATTTTTTATATCTGCATAGCATAGAGGAGATAAATAGGGTTAGTTTAATTTTAGACAAAGAGAGCCGAGCCTTGAAAAAAAGAAGGAAATCATGAATTATGATGTCACTCTGATCCATGAGATATACCAATGAGTCATCTTATGGGTTCTTGGTTTTGCCCTCTAATGAGCCTAATATATGGGCAATACCGATATAATCATCAGCACAATTCAATGACACTCAACACATAAAAGAAAACGTCAGCACATTGTAAAATTAGTCTCCTAATTCTCTTAATATGTGGATTGGATTGCAGCATTACATAACATTTTCATAAGCATTATGTAAATTCTATACTCAAAAAATTAATAAAAAAATGTCCTACATCTATTTCTTTATAATGCTTTAAGATGAGTTGGTATCAGCCTTACATTTATGATTACAAATTACACTAACAAATTTATTCTAATTTTAATTGCTTAACAAATTAACTGCAACATCTTCAAGTCCCTCTTTTTAGTGTGCACCTTCATTCTTGCTTCAGGAGAAATCAAATATGTCCCATTTCTATTGCATGCTATTCATCAACAAAACTATATTATGAAATAGAGAGAATAGAAAATTGGGAGAAAATTCGTTCTAATGACAGTAAAAGTGAATAAAATTAACAAATGTCTTTCATTATTAATCTGTTTACTCATAAAATTACAATTAATTTGGTTACAAAGAAATAGAGTCACTATGAATCTGCAGCTAGAAATATTTGCTGGGCGAATTCGAGGAATCGGGCTGAATATTCCTTCGGGTTAACAGTGGAAACAGACTTGGTGTCGTATTGTATTGTCTTGTATAAATGTTCGATGCGTTTAATTACATTGTATTTTTGAAATATTTCCATAATTTCAAAATATAATACAACATTGAAATACTCTGTTGTATAAATTTCTCTTGTACTTCCCGTTTCTGAGATTTTTCTTCTTCGAATTGCAACTGCAGGCATTCCTCTTCCAAATACATGTCCATTTCTGCACATCAATTAACCTTTTAATCAGCATTAATACTCACTATTTTATTGCTATGATATATTTGTACATTAAATTTAGTTTCTTACCTGTCAATTTCTGTTGCAACGTCGTTCAAATATTTTAAATGTGCTTCGGAACTAGATTCGAGTACAGATTTGTCATTGTCAAATGATTTACGAGATGATAAAGTGCTCGAGTAACGAGATGTTCCACCACTGTTACTTCTGCTTGAACATGAATCTGTACATGAAAAAAGGCGTAAAATAGTATATAAATTGAAAAAAATAGCATATTTTTTGTATTTATACTTACTGAGAATTACACAAGTTACGTTGCACATAAATTTTCCAAAAGCAAATATTGGTAATGAAGGTAAAATAGAGGGTAAGAGAAATTACTTTCATGCGCACCAGGAAAAGCTACAGCAAGCGCGAGGCAGTAATCCATTCGGCCTTCGGCCTCTAAAAATGAACAATCAGACTTTATTTGCCTACAAAACCCCAAATTATTCAAATTGATTATTAATGAATTAATCCTTGATTATTTTGAATCGATTAATGTAATAAAATAAGAAGAAGAACGTACTGCAAAAGCCTGTCTCGGATGGTAGGATGAAGATAAAAACGATAACAAAAATCAACATCTTTGTGCAAAATATAATCTTCAAATTTCATTTCGTTTGGTTTTCGTCCAGTTGATATGCCTTTGAGATGATAGCAATCTGTATCATTTTCTTCTATCTGTGCCGGATTTCCAAATAAAATAAAATACATCTGCATTTCGAGTTTGGTATTATATATTGTCCCGTAATTTTGCATTTATATTCTAAGAATACGCTGAAACAATTTTAGAAAACATTTTTTTGGTCTACCTTGAGGCCTCCATGTTTGACAGAATGAAGTCCGTATAATCTGACCAAAACAGATGTTGGGTTTTTTAACATGTAAAAAAAATAGCTTCGGAGCATTTCCAGGATTCCCTACGCAACACAATAATTAATTAGCAACTAATTAATACTAATGAATTAAATTACCGTTGTTTGTATTAATTAATTGCTTTGGTTACCTTGAATTCAATTTTGCGCAGGGTTTTGACAGCAAAACGTTCATCATCGGATAACACAAACGGACGGCCAAATTTCCCGGGCAAAGTCACTTCTTTCATAATATCGGTAGAAAACAGCAACATTGAATAATCTGATTGGCTTATTTCATCCATTTCTTGTATATTTCTGTCATTATTTTATATAATTAAGCACTTTTCATTATAAACATTAGCTAATATAATTTTGTTTACCTGAAAGCTTCGGGGCAGTAATCTTTCCATTCTAACTCGGTTATGTTTCCGTCCAGGTTATATTGTATCCTTTTAGATCGTACATTTTCAAATGAATTTCGAGAAACATTTTCCCCTAATACGGCCATTTTATTGTTCCCTGCACATATAATTAATTAATGATATAATATATAATTATCAAACAAATTAAATGAAAATCACATAAATTTATATATACCTTAATTGAAGGATTAAGAGAAGTGTAAATGGCGATAGAAATTCAGGATAGCTTAAGCTAAAGATTTGTTGATTGGATGTTTAATAAAATTATGGAATTTGATGTTTATATATATATACATGTATGGAGTTGATTAATTATGGTTTAATTAGCTGTTAGTGAGGAAAAACGTGATTTGATTAGTAATTTGTTTGTCAAAGGTTGAAACTAAAATTGTTGACAGCTTTCATCTTTGTTGGAAGTCGAAAAACGTGATTTCTCTATTGTTTTGTTCAGAGTTACTCCTATATTATTATTATTATTATTTTCTTATTCTGTTAGCATTCAAATTTCAATATGTTTCTGGTTACATTTAATTCCATAATTGACAGTTCTTTTTATCATCATATTTAATCAATTAAAAAAAATGTGCTTTATATGTCATATTGCATAATTTGTATTTAAGAGGTTTCATATTTCTGTTTTGCAGAAAACCAGGACAAGAATAGTGTTTAGAACGGCTATTTTCATGTAGCCATTATACTATAAGAATAAGATGGCTTGATAGTTGTAATCCTTTATTATTAGTGTTATCATTTTTTTAAAAAAATTTTTGCCTCGTTATATTATTTTGAATGACAAATTCAATTACATTTGAATTATGAATAATTATATATTCACTTTGCATATAATTAATTTTTTTCAGTTTTTCCAATTGAAAAACAACGTGAATTACGTGAAAATATTTTATTGTAGATGTACATATTTGATAACTAAATTTAAAAAATAACAAATTAGCAACATAAACAAAACGAGAAACCTGGTATAAAACATAAATATAAAACTATGAATAAAAACTGAAAATTTGTAACTTAAAAATGCTTTTTTATAATTTATATTCATTAACTTGGAAATTTAAGTAAAAACCTTGCAGACATTCGCATTTCTAACATTTCGAGGCCGATGGACCAAAAATTTAATAGCCCATTATTAAATGTAGTAAAATGTTTTCAAAATCGAAAAGTATTTAAAAAAAATTAAAAATTTGTTAGCCCATATCCAACAATTTCCAAAAACAAAGAATAACTTTCCCATATTTTGATAAATGAACAGCACTATCAGCTGAACATTGTGTGTAATCTTTTCACATCATAATTCATGAACATCTATAAAACTTAAACCAAAGAAAAACAGAAAATTAAGGCTCCATCTCAAGCCTCGGTTCAAAGCAGAAACCAGTAAAAAGCTGCAATGGGAACCTTTTCGTCACTGGACATTTTAATGACCACCTCCATAGTCTTTGCTTCAAATCAAAAACCAGAAGAGCTGGGCCTCCATAGCTCTGTATGTAGATAAGATCATCAGTCCCGCTACTTGCAAAGACATCATCAAACTCCCCAAATCCCTGGAAATACTTATGCGGCATTCTGGCAATCTCTTGCCATTCCTTCCCATTCAAAATCCATATACCAATCCCCTTTATTATGTCTGGTCTGTCTTGTTTCCCAATCCCTCCAACCATTACAAGCCTCTCCTTCAAATTCATCAGACGACCGCAAGTAAGAGCGCATGGCACTGGAATAAAGCTCCTTATCAATGAACTGCGACACGATCTTGTGGAAAGGTTGTAGGATAGCAAACCATGGCGATTCTCGGGCAAACCAAAAACAGTTGCGTAGATTAAAACGTACAATTTCCCATTGCAAATTACACTTCCATCCCCACTTCTCCACCCTGTTAAAACCTCGGTCCAGGAAGTCACCCAGATCCTTGATTCGGAATTGTAAATGTATATTGAGAGGTCCCATTGAAAAATATTACCCGGGACTTCGTTGGATTTCACAACAGAGACAGTATAAACTTGTGAGACGTTGTTTACCGAAACTGCAAGTGTGCTGTAAGCAGCAAATCTTAATCCTTGAAGCTCTTCGAGCTTCCTACAGTATTTAGTGATTGGGTTGCATATGTATAGTTCGGTTCTACTGTTATTGTCCATAAAACAAATCAAACCACAAGATGAAGCAATAGACAGGTTGGATGTTGTAATGCAGGGGATATCGATGCTGTACCATTTTCGAAGAATCGGATCATAAGCATAGCCAACTGGCTCATCACAGCTTGTAAACATGAAATACCATGGTTTTTGGGAGGGTATGTGAGAAAAATTCCACAAGAATCGCTTTGAACTGACAATTTCATGCCATCTTTTACACACACAACCAGCTCTGAAGATGCTAGCAATTGGAAGGCAGGATAGAATTCGTTCCAATATATCATCAGGTAAAATCAAATCCACTGAAACTGCACCTGTGTCATTGTTACCTTCATCACTTAGCTCTGAGAATGAATCGAAGTCATCAGTGTCTCTTGCTACATCATCAAAGCAATCGTTGATCCATGAAGTCTCTCCATCCATGATGAATATGCAAGTAACAACAGGACTTCTGGAAAAAAATCAAATTACAAATTTATAAAAAATACTAAGATTACTAAGAAATTTATTGCCAGCAAAGAAGCTTAAAACCAAGGAATATGATGAAACAAGGAAATTCAAGTTGACAGGCGAACAATTCCAAATGCAGAATCTAAAAAGAAAAATAAGAATTGGATAGGGAGAAATCAAATGAAACTGTCAGGCATTTCCCTTTACATAAATCAGCCATTATGAATAAGAAAGACATAGCCATATATGTCTTGAGAGAAAGACAGTGAGTTTATACCGCAATCTGTACAAAAGCCCAACCATTCATGTATGTGAGATTAAGGCCTCCAAATGCCAAGGATCTATTAAATATCAAATATATAAATTTGCAAAACAAATAAGAGTTTATATGAACCTGGCCATCTTGTTAGGAATTCTCAACACACTACATACCTAAATTTGATTTTATAAATGCAAATGTGGAAAAGCCAGTGTGAAAACAAACCAAAGGAAATGCCTGAATTTCGAGTACTTAAAATAATTGAAAACATAAACGGAAGCTATAAAAATGGGAACTTGAAACTTATATCTCACATGCCTGTACAAAAATCAAATGATGGCAATTTACCAGCCAAGAACCAAATTAAAGTCATATCAGGAAGCAAATAAAGCATATACATATACCCATACCCCATAAGAAACAGGAAAAAGAAAAAAGAAACCAAACATGAACATGATCTCTGAAATGCAAATCAAATTTATGAACAAATTCCAACATTGATCATAGTTAATACAAAAACCATCAAAAGATCAAAAATGAACATTTCATAAGGAAAAATTTCATGGTTTCTCCACCGAATGACGGTACAAGTTTATTGACCCCCAAAACACTGATGCCTAAAAAATGGTGGTAACAGAGCGTCAAACCCTAAAAGGAACTCTGGAGGGTAAACACAACAGAACAATGTTAGGAGGAAGAAAAAATGATTAACCCACGTCTATTTATCAATCAAACATCAACACCCCATTCAACAGAAAAGAAAACACTAGTCTCAGCAACTAAACCGGAATCAATAGATTAAAAAACACAAACAGATCACTAATCCACGCAGACAAAAACGAAAAATTGAAGCACAATCAATAATCAAAGAAAAGGAATTCAAACAGATGAAATCCCATACCTGAATCGAAGCCAGCACAAGTATGACTAAACAACTGAGTGTGGACCAGATTGAAGGACAAAAACAAAAGGGGGGCAAAGAGAACTCCTTGATAACTGAATATATTTATAAAAGAAAAAAGTAACCGAAGTTTGATTAGAAGGAAATAACAAGGAAAGCGAAATGGGGGAAGGGGGATTAGGTGGAAATGGAAGAAAACAAAGCCAGATTTGAGCGTAGAGGAGGGATTTGAAGGAGGGATGGGATTTCGTTTGCTTACGGATTTTCTGTTTTTCGATATATGAAATACGACAGGGAAATGAATGAAGTGAGTAGGCGGTTTTTTCTTTTTGTATGGAAGCTGTGTGTGTACGTCGAGGAGAGTAACAGATGATAGGCGCGTGAGAAAATTGTAGAATTGGGTTGGGTTGAGGCCTTCTTCCAAGGCAAACAACTAATGTGAATTTCAATGACCCATTTTTGGAAATTATTTTCTTCTTCAATTTTCCTCTCTTTCTTCTCGATTTTTTAAACTTTATAGATTTTCAAATCACATTTTACTATTGTAAAATATTTGAACATAAATTATATGTCTCAATCATTATATAACGACATTTACCATTATATCGAATATAAAATTATATTTCTTATATTTATATAATACTAAGCTGAAACCAACTAAGTTATAGTGGGTAAATGGAAAATTGTTTAGCAATGAAAAAGGCTTTTCTCATCTCCCAAGTATTTCTTCGTCTTTTAAATAATAATTGCATTATTCATTTTGTATTTTGTTTTTCCTTTTTTAAAAAATACGTAAAACCAGTTTTTATAAAAAAAATTTTATTTATAAATATGGATTCTAAAAGTAATGAATAAAATTATTTATGGTTGGTTGCTCTTATTTAGATTTATTTATAATTTATAAATATAAATGTATACTTGTACGGTTCGTTTAGTTGACGGAATGATTATTCCGTTGAATAGAAGATAAAGGATGAAAAAATGTTAGAAATGGTAGATTATTTGTATAGAATCTTTAAAAAAGATGAAATAGCTATTCATATATATCATACATGTCATGGAATAGTTATTCCTTACCAAGATGAGGAATAGCTATTGCATGACATATATGATAGTTTGGACTAATTATTTCATCCGTTTTAAGGATCTATGCAAATACTTTACATTTTTTCATATAATTTTTTTTCTATTCCACATAATAGTCATTCCGTCAATTAAACGAGTCCGTAATGTAACGAGATTTTGTCCTGTTTCTTAAATGAAAATATCCTAGATTTCAAATTGTAGTCGCGAATTCATTAGTTGCAAAAAGCCATAAAGTGAAATTAGATTTTAAACAAATATAAAATTGGTGAAAAACCATGACAAGACTCACGTTTTATACAAACAAATGGTGAAGGTTGTCTTGAAGAATGCCCGCTGCTGCGGCTTTTATTTCGCCTTGAGATCATACCAAATCTACCGTTTCTTACCCATTTCCGCCTTCCCTAGCTTTTTACCCGCTCCCCCCCTTTTCATTTATTTTTCTTTTTTTTTATATATATATTTTCTTTTATTAATTTTGAAATTTTTTCGTGAAATTTAACTGGACTTTCCCCTGGAGTTGTCTAACATTTAGTTATCAAGATGAATGTTTTTTTCATTAATTAGTTAGGAGTTTTGGAGCTTTGAAAAACAAGAATCTACCATGACATCAGTTTAACAAAATTTGAAGTACTACTTTATATTTAAACAAAGAGATTAATTGTCAGCCATTCAACTTATTATTAACTGACAAAATCAGGTGAATCATGCAACCATAATCTAATTGTTAATTAAATAGGGTCAAGTTAAGCATGAAATGCATTATGAAATGTCAAGTAACCAGATGATGTAAACAAAAAGAAAAGTCCTTCGTACCAGTTTTTCGATCTTAAATTTTAATTCTTTCATGTTTTGATATCATAATATATATAAACACACCTCTTATGTTTCAGTGATATTTTATGTCGAAAATACCGATGAAATAAATTTGTATTTCACATATTGTTACAATGATATAATATTATTTATTTTAAGATTTTAAGAATTTGAAATTCTCGCAAATAATATCTCATATGAATGGAAAGACGAGACAAGAACCTCAAAATCAGCCTTCAACAAACACAAAACATAGAAGGAAATTGGGATGTGCGGAATACAAAATGAAATACAAAAGAAAAGGTTAGTGGTGGCAAACACCAAACACAGCACCTTCCTTGTGCACGTTAAGTCATTTCTCACTTATATTTTATATAATTTTAATTCACGTGCCTTTTTTCTTTTTCTTTCTAATGTTTTTTATTAAAATAGATTTTGACATGTAAAATTATATTTATAATGCACTTAGTTTCATCATCAAAAGGGCATCTATTGCGTATTTGTTCTACGTGATGAGACAAAAGTAAGAATAACATGAGATATATTTGATACTTAGATTAATGATTTAAATTAAACCATATATTATTTCTATCTTATAAATATGGTAAAAGGATTAGAGTAATCTGTAATTCCCTGCTACATAACACGTGTATAACTTAATTAATTAATAACAAAGTTGTAGAGCCCTTATGATGAATTTATATTAAATAAAGTTTCAAGTGCAAGGATGGTGTGCGGTGTGTGATTTTATCCCGGGAGATATGATTACTACGTTGAAAAATGGAAGGAAATTGACAATAGCGAAGACAAAATTATACATAAAGTTAGTGGAGGGAGTGTAAAGAAAAATGTGAAATTGCTGCATTACAAACAAAAAAAACATAATTACTTAAAAACAACCTTCAATAATGGCTTTGGTTGGTATGTCCATATGATGACTGTGCCTTTCCACCATGAATTTCGTAAGAATTCAATTCTATAGATTTTACAAACTTTATTTAGATAAAAAACAAAATAGAATTAAATTTTTTCAAATGAAGGGCACTTTATTAGTAAGATTCGAGTGTTACATATTTAGGAATTATCAAGGCCGTTCAATGAATGAGGTGCAATATGCGCCCATAAATATGTATCCGTTCCATTACTTCTTTTTTCTTTTTAGCTAAATGCACTGATTACTCCCTCATTCATGGTTAAATAGCCTACTATCCCTTTAACTTTTGCAAAGGTCCCCGTAGCTCCATCATCTTTTAAAAAAGAATCTCATAACTTTATTAACTTTAAAAAAGTGAATCACTCAACTCCTTTTGACAAAGTATACAACTCAACTTATTCTTCTTTTTTTGGATTTCTGTAAAAAATTTCAAGGTTTATTGGCCAAATTTTATATTACCAAACAGATGAGATTGTCAAAAGGAGTTAAGTGGTTCATTTTTTTAAAGTTGAGGGAGTTGTGAGGTTCTTTTTTAAAAGATTAGGAAGTTGTGAAGTTTTTTTTTCAAAGATGATGGAGTTACGAGGACCTTTGCAAATGTCATGGGGGCAGTAGATTTTTTGACCATAGGTGAGGGAGCAAACAATGCATTTAGCCTTTCTTTTTTGGCTAAATGGATATTAGATGATTAATTTCATCAATGACATGCATGCACCTCATAACATGAGATAACTGGTTCAAGGATTTGAAACTGCTCCACACCCTACATTTGGGATTGATATCAAGACCTTTGATTACATATTGCTTACTTGTTTACATATTTAGTTATAAACATGGAAAACGTAAAAAAATAAACATCAAATAAAGCTAGATCAATTTTCATTAGAAATTCCATTAATAAAGATTCTCGAGTAGAGTTCTAAATGAATAGAGTTACTCATGAACAACTCGATGTTCGACTCAATTAAAGATCGTTCGAGCTCAGCTCGTTAATAAATGAGTTTGGTCGTGAACACAAATTTAAATTCGTTTTAATAAACAAATCTAAACTTGAACAATTGGGTACTATGTTCGAAAGCTATAAGCGGCTCGCTACCATACACGCTATTCACTCGCGAATAAACTCGTTGACATGTTCATGAACATATAAAAAATAAAAATATTATATTTTTTACATAAATTATAAATATGTTATGAAAAGTAAATATACGCAGTTATATACGAAGCGTTAAATTTAAGTATGTTTAAGATATTAAATTAGTTTTAAATATATAATATTTTGATTCATGAGTCAAAATATAATTTTAAATTCGAAATTTAATTAGAGCTTGTGAAAAAATTTAATTAACATGTTCGAATTAGGTTTGAGTTCATTAAAATTTTAACGAACATAGCATAGTCAGTGACTGAACTCGGTTCGACTCATTTATAATCTCATTATTATATATAGTGTTCAATTTTTTTCACTAAAATATAAGGTTCTGTTATATTTTCTTTAATGGTGGATTTGTTAATTTCTTTTTTATTTCCAAATTGTTAGAATTACCCTAAAAGGGCGATAAATAAGCAAGATGTAGAATAAAATGAAATTAAAAAATCATCTAACAAGTACTGAATTAAAAAGATATTAATAGGAAAGTAAAAGTTGTGTTATTGCTCTACGAAAAGAGTCCAAAAAATTATCCTTTATCCCTCGTCTCTTTGTCAAACAAAATCCCTTGCCTCAGCCATTGTTCTCTCCTCC
>CAOJBI011959715.1:0-12043 GCA_948277035.1 Euphorbia corollata
AATAATTTTTGTTGTTGGGCAAGGTTTTAGAATGAAGAATTCGGTGTGAACTTTTTTGGATGTATTCGGCTGGATGAATTAGTAGATTGTTACTACTTTCCACTTATAGGCATACTTCATTTCTGCTTGCTCTAATTTGGATTTTCAATCGGATTATATAGTCTTTGTTTTCTGGTTGAGTTTTTTTTACTTATTTTAGAGTTCAACATTTTAATCAAGTTCTAATTTGCATCTTATCCATTATTCCTCAGAATTCTATTGTGGTGGGTTTTCCAGATTGAAGCACTGCTGTTTTTGTTTTTTTAAATAATCCGATCAAGACATTAATTTGAATTGGGGAGGTTAAAAGAAAAAGATATTGTACAGAACAATGAAATCCAGCGCCCCCCTCGATTATGCAGTGTTTCAACTGTCACCAAGGCATTCGAGGTGAAGATATTTGCGTCTTTTAATTTTTTTTAATTGTTCTCAATTTGTAGCCTCTGATATTTATTTATTGTTCATTTCGCCAGGTGTGAATTGTTTGTGTCAAGCCATGGAAATACGGAGAAACTCGCTTCAGGGTTTGTAAAACCTTTTGTGAGTCATTTGAAGGTTGCTGAAGAGCAGGTTGCCCAAGCTATTAGATCAATTAAGCTTGATGTTGTAGGAATCAGAAATGCTGGCACTTGGTTCACAAAAGGAACCCTTGAGAGGTTAATTACTGTGCTTCTGAAAGTATACATCATTTCATGTCAGTGAAGCTTTTAACATTATTGGGACTTTTTTTTCTTAGGTTTGTGCGGTTTGTTAGTACACCCGAGGTTCTGGAAATGGTCAATACATTTGATGCTGAAATGTCACAGTTGGAAGCAGCCCAGAAAATATACTCTCAGGTAATGCCCTGATTTTATCTATTTGAGCTACTAGAGTAGATATTGCAACCATTACTGAAGCTTGCAAGTCATCTATTCAGGGGGTGGGTGAGCAGCCTTCTGGTGCTTCAGGTCAGAAACTAATTCTTCTTTTTCCTAGGCAGATAGCTATACACGTTTATGTTGGAATCTCAGTTTTGTGGATGCAACAAAGGTAACGTAGATGTTGCACTCAACTTAGAAATGTCAGGGAGGGAATTGAAAAGTAGATTCTCTAGTTTGACTTTATATACTTTTATCTGGTATACTCTTACCAAATATAGCTATATGAATATCAGACATTTATGGGTATAATTTCCAAGTCAATAGTTGATTTTACGATACTCAAAATATTCTAGATCTATTACCAAATATAATCTTAGTTACATTATTCTTTAATGAAATCTAGATTATTTGTTAGCGGGAATTGACATAAAACTAAGAGCATAGAAGTGTGTCAAGAGTGATTTCATGTCATGTGCGCTTGCTCAACAAATGCAACAATTCCCAAAATGATTCTGTTGAATGGAACTTACTAGGAGTTCAACACCGTATTTTTAATTTAAGATGTACTTTTTTTTCGCTGGTAGAGCGTGAATACCTGATTTATGTTCTGTGTTATTTGATATAGATTCAATACAGTACATTACAACTTGAGCTTATTTTCTATCTCTAGATTCAGGTTGCATTATAATTTCTTTGATTCCTTGTTAAGATAGAAACAGAACTCCTGGATATACAAATTTAAGTATTCCTTTTGTGAGTTGCTGTGGTCATATATGGATTGTTGAAGTGCTATGTGATTCTTTTGTGGCATATCTATGCTATTCCTCTCTGTTATTAAGATTTTTTTCTTTGAAAATGGCGTACATTGACAGCTCAGCAGAAATGAAGATCTATATGTTGACCGTTCTGATAATTTGGCTGGCCACAACACTTAGATTGTCAAATATAATATAAAGTTCTGAAACCATGGCAAATTTTCTGCCTGGACTTGGAAGTTTACCCTGCTACCACAGTAGCATAGATCTGTTCATCAAAAGTTTCGTGTTGCATTGATGGTTGTTATTTTTATCCTCGACTGGAATCTAGGTTTTTCGGTGATGAGGTGGTTAACTGCAATTTGTGAAATCAAATAACATGGGTTTGACTTTTGAGCATAGTGATAACGCTGAATAATTTTATTTGGTTCAATAATCACGATTAAGAAATTATAGGAACCGGTAGCCTAACAAAGAATACGAAACTGGACTAACATGTGATTTAATGTTTTTTATTTATTATCTGAAAGTGTAAGTTCATCTTTTATATGCTAATATATCGTAATTGTGAACTTGTAGTTTTCTTGAAATTTAAATGGACACCTAGTGTTTTTAATCTGGATCACTTTTACCTACTTCAGGCATATTGTACATATTTATGTCAAATTTGTTTTCCAAGGGGATATGGCTTGTGTCAGCTGCAAACGTTGTTGGTAAGATCGTTTAGGGTCGAGACATGTGAAAAGAGAGACCGAGAAAAAGATGTTTTTCTATTCCCTACGTTGATAGGGGGGTCATAGTCAACTAAATGTTGGGTCAATTCATATTTTTTTAGGATTTGAAGATCTGATAGTTATTAACCTCTGATGAAAGAAAGACATGGTTATATATGCTTTCTTCTGCATGGACAGCAAGAATATGTGAATTCCAAATTAAGCTACTAGTATGATCAATGTTTTGTGGCGTGCATTTATACATCAATAGGATTAAGTAGAAATTAGTCATAAAAAGTATAAACTAGATTATTTTGTCATATAGCTAATTATGTTGGTGCGTTATCTTTTTGTATAAACGGTGTAATGTATAATCTAGAGATAATGATAAAGAGACCTGTAACATCATATTACATTCTTGAAATTTCAAACTTATGCTCCTTGATCAACGACTCAATTTTTATATAATTGCAATACTTTGGAATCTACTTGTGAACCTAATAAAGTATTAATTGCTCGTATACTGACTCAGGTTTTGGATAACTTGCTCCAGGTGGGAACGGAACATCGATGGTTGCAGGAGCTGATGCAACAAAGTAAAGTTCTTTTTGTTTTTGGGAGGAGATTGAGTCCTTTATATACATTATTGGCTAAAACTTAGCTTGTTTACTTGTAAAAATTTATGCATGTTTGAGCTCTTGATTTCACCACCTAATGATAAATTGTAGAGTATTCCGTTTGATGTAAAGGAGCAAATTGCATAAGGATGAGCTTACAATTGTTGAACAAGGATATTGATGAGAAATTTAGAATTGTGCAATAAGCAATTTGCTTGTCAAACTAGTTGTCAAGTTTCAAATCCACTCTTCTTTTAGTATTTCTTATTTATTTCATGGATATATTAATTCCTAGAGCTTACTGCGTATATGAAGGCGTCATCTTAACATTGTGAAACTGATGCCACTACGGTTGTGAAATAGTTGACGTGAATTGGTGTGTAGCTTATTGGGAAAATAGATAGCAAAAGATGAATGTAGAAGTTTAAGTGTGCATAATAACCACAAAATATAGCCACTATTTTACTGTACAACACAAGGATTCATCTCTTTCTGAATATGTTGTCCATTACTGTGCAGGAAGGAACTTCTGCGGGCAATTGATGTAAGGCTTAATGCAGTTAGACAGGATTTAACCACCGCCTATGCTCGTGCATCAGCTGCAGGTTTTAACCCTGAAACTGCATCTGATCTTCAGCTATTTTCAGATTGCTTTGGTGCCCATCGCTTGAAGTAAGCATACTGGCAAATCTTAAACCAAATTACCACTACTATTTGTTTGGCAGGCATATGTGGCTTCAATATATTCATGTGTTTTTGTTTGCCTATTGAACCGTGAGTCTGGACCCTGAATCTAGGAACAACTGTTGGTTTTGTCCTATAGGTCACTGGTTTAGGTTCCTTGCATAAAGTAGGCAATGACGGGACATGATATATTTTCCTACTGTAGAGATAGTCATCTACCGCAAATTTAATCTTTTAATATCCATGCAGTCTATCTCTTTAAAAAGCTGTTTACTTGCCGTGACATTAAAATTTGAAGCAAAATTCATCAACCTGAATTGTGTAACGGGGTTTGTCAACTTCAATAACTAAAATCGAAAAACATCTCCAATCCTTCAATGGTTGCATTAATGATGGCAAACAATGACAATTGGATAATGATATACTTCACTTTTAACTCCTTAAAAAAGGGAGAAAGTTAGATATGCTACAGGATGTAAGAAAAAGACCACTTTTCCTGTGGTTACTATTAAAATTAATATAACATCTCAAGGTTCTTACTTCTTAGGGATGTTGACAAGTTGCAGTTTTTGGATCCATAATGTTACCTAGAAACGATAGCATAATGCATCATTTGATTGGTTACCTGCTCAGAAAATGAAATCCCACCATTTCACTTGAAAAATTTAATAATAGTTTACTGTTAAGTTTTTTTTTTGAGTGGCCTATGCCAATTATGTGGGAGCTGGCTCACATGAAATTTATGGTTAGGAACCAGGTTTACATTGTAAAATACCATGGTTTGACTTGATATTGATGTGTTGTTCCTTCAGTTGCTACCTAGTAAAGACTACTGTTTTTCAGCTTTTTTATGGCGGAACTGGAGTTAGGCTTATACTTGGCCTTGAGCATTTACCTGCATGATTTCTTCTTGTGTTTAGAGAATCTTTTTCGAAATTCTGAGTTCAGATAAATGTTTATGATGTTTTCTCTTTTCACATTTTGGTTTCCAGTTGGAAGTTCACTTTTGGGTTTCTGGGGTCCGTACTTTTAGGTCTGGTAGAAGATTGTCATGATTCTTGGAACTATTGGCTTTGTTTGGATGATGGTTCATCGTGGTTCATTAAAGTACGGTACAGTATGGTATGGTATGGTACGGTATGGTTCTTTTAAAATTTGTGTTTGGATAGATAGTATGGTATAGTATGGTTTTTTTCATTTTTAGTTTAATTTAAAGAAGAACCATGGAGAACCACCAAATCCGTGGTTCTATTTTCATGGTTCTTGGAACCATGAAAAAACCATGAGAGAACTATACTATGAAAAAAATCATACAACCAAACAAGTGTATTTAATTTAGAACCATACCATACCATGAAAAAATCATGAACCAAACAAGGCCTTAATGTCTCTGTTGTTTTGTTATAATCAAACATGGGGAGCCAGTATTCAATTGCTTATATGCTTTGCACATTTGGCTTCTTGATATAAATCTGTTTCCCAATATTCCCTGTTGACCCCACTATATAGGACAAAGTAGGTATCTTTCTAGAACAAAAAATTTGCAGGCTTCTTATTTTTTCGATTTACGTGTGACAGTAGGTTTGTGGTGGCAGGTTTATTTTCTCCTATGTGCAGACGCCATATTTTTCTTCTTAACTTTTCTATTTTTTTCGTTAATTTATATGATTGTTAACGTTATTTTTTACTTTATTCGTGCAGTGAAGCTTGTACCAAATTTATCTCACTGTGCGAACGAAGACCAGAGCTGATTTCTCCATGGAAGCCAGGTGTCGAGGACCAATTGGTTCGGGCTTCATGGGGATCTGACATGTCAATCGATGACCAATCAGAAGAACCAAGTGGAGCCCACCCACCTTCATTCCTGAATAAACATCAACACCACCAAGCCGGCCAGGAACAGCAACAACGAGATTTAACACACAACCAAAATCACCTCAATCAATCTAAAGCTTCTAACTTCGATCCTGATTTATCTGTCCCACTACTATCAATAGTCCAGAACGAGGTCCAGGAAGAAGAGAAGAAGCAAGAGGAGTCTACAACTGAGCCATTGCCTATTCAATCGAGTCAGTCTTCGAGGCGGCTTAGTGTGCAGGACAGGATCAACCTCTTTGAGAATAAGCAAAAGGAGAACTCAGGCGCTAAGCCTGTTGCTGTAGCGAAACCTGCTGAACTGAGGAGACTACCCTCAGATGTGTCCTCTGCTCCCGCATCTGAAAGGGCTGTTTTGAGGAGATGGAGTGGCGTGAGTGATATGAGTATTGATTTGGGCAATGATAAGGACAATAACAGTGCAGATAGCCCTTTAGTAACACCTTCATCTTCTGTAACGCAAAGTAAAAGTGATGTGTATTCGGATACGTTGGCAGATGGTAAAGACCAACAAGGGCTGAGCGACACTGCAAGTTCAGTCAAGGGTGAGATTAGTAGTGTTTCTGGGTCTATAGAGCAGGTCGAGGCAGGGTCGAAAGTGAAAGTAAACTGGAAAGATCAGGCAGGTTCGCAAGTACAGTTGAAGTCATTTGCTGGTAAAATTGATCAGGGGGTTAGAGGAGAGAAATCTAACAAGAGTAACTTGGGTGTGGATGAGAGAAGCACTGGAGTGAAAGATCAAGCCGGTTTTGAGGGTAAGTTAACAGGTAATTCAGATAGAGGGGAGACTGTTGGATTAAACAATCAGGCTAGGTTTCAAGCTCAGGATGGAAGTTCTGTGGGGAAGATTGGAGATGTTGGATTTGGGGACATTGTTGAGGATGCTAAAGTAAGGGATCAGCCATCAAGTCAGTCACGTGTCAGGGGATCTCAGAGTCATACTCAATCTATTTCAAGGCAGTTTGAAGGTGGTCTGGGAATGAAAGTTAGAGAATTGTCAAGTAAGGAGAGTGGGGGGATTCAGCCAGCTTCTCAGCCCCAGTGGAGATCAGTTTCAGGAGTAATTGAGCAAGTGGGAAAGGATGTTGCAGCGTCTACAAAGGAATCAATGAAAGGAGATATTGAAATGCCAAAAGGGAAGATCAAGAAACCTACGGCTGGTCCAGATCAGATATTAAAGATGCAAGCTAGAAGAGATGACAATGGTTTTACATATTCAAACAAGAAGTCTGCTGGTCCTAGAACAGAGGCTTCTGAGGATCAAGACAGCTTTGGCATTGTGCAAGCATCATCAGTAGAGCAAGTTCAAAGGGTAAGGCAGACAAAGGGGAATCAAGAACTCAATGACGAGTTGAAATTGAAGGCAAGTGAACTTGAAAAGCTTTTTGCAGAGCACAAACTTCGGGTCCCTGGAGATCAATCTAGTTCTGCAAGAAGAAACAAGGCTTCTGAGTCACAAGTTGAACGGTCAATAAACTCACAGGACAAAAAACCAGTTGCAGCTGAAAGTACTCCTGTGATAGTTGAAGTAGTTAAGAATGCTTGTGATACTGCAAAGTTGAGTACTCCCCCACCAATAAAGGTAGATCATCAGGACTTTGGCAGACAAAGTTTCTCTGAGCTCAGCCTATCAGATGATTCTAGGGGGAAGTTTTATGAGAAATACATGCAGAGAAGAAATGCAAAACTGAGAGAAGAGTGGGGTACAAAAAGAGCGGAGAAAGAAGCAAAATTGAAAGCCATGCAGGATAACCTTGAATGGAGTAGAGCTGAATTGAAAGCCAAGTTTTCTGAATCTGCAGACAGACTAGATACATTGTCTGGTGCTCATCAACGTGCAGAAAAGCTCAGACTGTATCATTCTCGTTCAAGCATGAAGAGAGGGCAGGTTTGTAGTTCTTGAGCTTGCTTGGAGAATTAAGTTCTGATAATGACTTTCTAATTTTTCATCTTTTGTTTATCTGAATTTTGGGCTTCCTCGTTTGATAAGTTCTTCTTTCTCAGCATCTGGTGGATAGTTTGCAGAGTGAAGAAGATGAGGATCCTTCTGAATTTTTGGAACAGAAATATTATAGACAAAATCAACCATACAGTGATGCATCTTTTACAGGTGGTGCTTCTAGAAGCTCCCAGAACAAGAAGATGTTCCAGAACAGGAATACATCAACATCCACTCCTCGGACGGGAGCAGCACCAGTTCCACGATCATCAGCCAAACTCTCCAACCCCAGTTCTGGGAGACGGAGAGTATCAGAAAATCCTCTTGCACAATCAGTTCCAAACTTTTCCGACATAAGAAAGGAGAACACAAAGCCCTGTTCTGGGATAAGTAAAACAGCAAATCATGCACAGGTAAGACCTTATTCCCGCAGCAAGAGTACCAATGAAGAGGCACCTCTTGTAAAGGAAGAAATTCCTCGGCGTTCTCAATCATTGAGAAAAAGCTCAGCTAGTCCTGCTGAATTCAAGGAGTTGCCTCCTTTGAACTCTGATGATGTTGTTTTGGCGCCACTGAAGTTTGATAAAGAACAGTCTGAGCAAGGCCAGT
Organism: Euphorbia corollata; assembly: GCA_948277035.1. Lineage (NCBI taxonomy): Eukaryota > Viridiplantae > Streptophyta > Magnoliopsida > Malpighiales > Euphorbiaceae > Euphorbia > Euphorbia corollata. The sequence goes on from CAOJBI011959715.1 coordinate 8,092, forward strand.
ATAAAAACAATTCAAAGAATCCGGATCCAAAGCCCTTCCTTCAGAAGGGTAATGGTATGGGTTCCAAACTGAAAACCTCAGTAGCATCTAATGTGCTAAATAATGAAGAATTTGAAAAATCATCGTTTGAGGCGGAAAATTCAGTAAATGGGGCAAAAGGGGCTGAAGAAGAGGAAGATGATGAGCTTGATGCAACAGAGGTTGAAGATTATTGTAACAATGAAAATGGAAAACCAAGACTAAGCCAGGAGTCGGATAAGATATCTGAATCTGAGAATGGTGATTCTCTAAGATATCTTTCTGAAGTTGAACCTTCGTCAGTTTCTGAACTGCCTGCCTCTATTCCACCAGCATTTCATGATGCAGGGACCTTGCAGGACTCTCCAGGCGAAAGCCCAGTTTCATGGAACTCCCGCTTGCATAATCCATTTTCCTATCCACATGAGATTTCAGATATTGATGCTTCTGTTGACTCACCAATTGGGAGTCCTGCATCTTGGAATTGCCATTCCCTTTCCCAAACAGATGCTGATGCGGCAAGAATGAGGAAGAAGTGGGGGAGTTCTCAGAAACCCTTTCTTGTTGCTAATTCATCTCATAATCAGCCTCGCAAGGATGTCACAAAAGGGTTCAAACGGTTATTAAAGTTCGGTAGGAAAAGTCGTGGATCAGAGAGTTTGGTTGATTGGATTTCTGCTACAACTTCTGAAGGAGATGATGACGCAGAAGATGGGCGAGATCCTGCAAATCGATCATCAGAGGACTTGAGGAAGTCAAGAATGGGATTCTCTCAAAGTCATGTTTCTGACTATGGCTTCAATGAGAGTGAGCTGTTCGATGAGCAGGGTAATTATATTCTCATTACTGCTTATCATTCTCTGTTTTCTTAAGAATACTGCACAAGAATATTGGCATGTTTATTTCCTATTACAATCGAGAATGTGGTTTAGTAACATTGCTGTTAATTTTGTGGCAAGTGTCTTGGTTGTTGAGACTTAATCTGCGATCTTAGATGTCACAAGTTTGAGTACACATTCATATGGGGACTTCTCTTTGTATTAATGTAATCACAATTAAAAAGTGCTGTTAATTTTATAGCAAATTCTCATGCAAAATTTTTGCATGTCACGCAGTTTCTCTTAAGAACTCAGAACAATTTTAAGATGTTCAATGATTTTAAATCTAGATCTTTGTCAAAAGATCTATTATTAAATCATCAAGGCCTAAAATTTTGAACCATAATATTTGTAACCTTTTCAGTAAACTGGTTTTGTTTTGTTAGTTCGTCTTAAACTTGAAGTGATACCAAAACATATCAGTTTTCAGGCAATTGACTTTTGCATATGTGCTTTAAATTTTGTAAGTTGTGATACTTGGTGTTTGCCTACATATTTTGGTCTTGATTTCTCTGCAAATGACCATGCTTGTCCTTTCATACAGTTCAAGCTATTCATAGCTCCATACCAGCACCTCCAGCTAATTTCAAATTGAGGGATGATCACATGTCTGGAAGCTCTATTAAAGGTAATTTCCATTCCTTTTGCAGAACCAGATTCAAGGACTTGATGGTCAATTGGCTAAGTTTGTTTAAATTTGCTATTAAGATGTATTAATATTTATTTCTGAAAAAATATTCAGCTCCGAGGTCATCGTTCTTCTCTCTGTCATCATTCCGAAGCAAGGGGAGTGAATCAAAGCTAAGGTAATCTCACTCACTTGAGGGAAAAGATTAGAGCTACTCTTTTGAATATCTGAATGATAGGAGGTAGAGAAGATCATATGTAGGATACGAAATGATTGTGCCAAAATATGTTGTATATTGTTTTGAACGAAACATTCGCCTGTTCCGGCCATTGTGATTTTGGTAGTGTAGGGAGCATTCTTTTTCCCCTTTTCAAGAATTGGTTACAGTTTCAAGAAGAGCGATTATGCAGGGGGATCCATGTCTATAGTCCATACTACAGCCAGTGCAAACTGATCCTCCGCAACAAAACTAGGATAAATACGCAAGTATTTACAGTCAGTTTCTATTATTGCACTCAAGAATTTCAGTACTGTCTGACTTTAAGATTAAGACGGCCTAGACGAAGATTTGTTTCTTGAAGCAAAGACTTGGGAGCAGTGTTGGTAGCAACTGACTATACTCCATGAAAGATGTGTCTAGACTTCCCACCGAAAATTAGAACATCTCCTGATTCTAGCAGAACTTTCTTAGAATCTTTTTCATCGCTACTGTTACCACCTCCAATTGAAAAAGATACCACAGGTAATTCTTTCTTCAAACTTCCTTCACTTTCATCTCTGTCCTGCATTTGTAATCGACCACGAATTTTCATCAGCAAAAATAATTCATCAAATCACTTGAAACCTGCAAGTCTGGCTTAGCAAAACAGTTAATAATTTTCGCTATGAACTTGATGGAGGCCGAAGCGACCACTTGCTGAGTAGAAATTGACAATGCAGATGTCTGGTGACATACATGGAATGATATCTTCTACATTGCTGCTTTTCGAGTTTCTTGCCATGAGGGCATGGGACGATTTCATAACCTGTTCAACCAATTGATATTCAAGAGGAATATTAGGTGCTGTAGCACCATCAACTGGCCTATGATCTCCATACTGACTTGTGTTTGGGTCCCAATTCTTACCAAGGCACATCACTTTTGCACCATCATGGTAACTAGGTTGATAGAAACCCCCCGGACCTTTCCCAATGAGTTGGCATTGCTTTACGATTTTAACCTTGGATCACATCAGATAATAATTACAAGTTACAAAGGCTAATATCAAGCAAAACACACCAACTAACAATCAATTCCAATATAGTAAACAAAACAAGCTAGGAAGTAGCAACTATGATAGATTGGTAAAAGATAAGGAAGAAAAACCTGTTCTTCCACAGATAAGAAACCCTTTAAAAGAACCATCCCTTGTTTTAATATTTTTCCTGTTCTTCCAAGGCACGTTTTGCATCATCCCGCATTTGTCTGTTAATCGTATGCAAAGAAGGATTTAGCATAGGAAGTACTCCAGTCATGGGGAGGCAAATATCAAAAGTCTTGTTTGCTAGTAGATTATCTGAAATCCCTGGATCTCCAGGGCTTCCAACACTCGTTGCTCCTTGTTCTTGCAATGGCTGGTTAACAGAACAAAAATGCACAGATGTTTGAGACTCAGCCTGAAGGGGCTTATATTTAGTTTCAATGAAAAATCACGATATTGACTTCCACCTTTACCAAAGCTTTATCAATATGCACTTCTATTCTATCATGGATATAAGCAAATGAGTGCACAGAATGTAGCTGTTTTAACTCGGCATAACTGGCATTCGAAGCAAGCTGATTATGGTGGAAAACTTCTGCACGAAAAGTTTCATCTTCCGGCTTCCAGACTGTTTTTGCTCCAGGATTGGAGTAGCTCTGAAAACTCATTCCTCTTTTGCCACTCGACATTTGGCCCTTTCTTCCGAACGAGCCATCAGATATCTCCCATGATTCCCATCCGCATCAGTCATCTAGATAGGCACACAATATAAATCAGGGTTCCTGCAACTAGTTGCTTTGTTCTATTTTTTCATACATCAGAATCAGATTGACTAATTTGCCATGTTGCTAATCCTAGAACAGAAAAGTAAAACTGGTGAATCCACACACACATCATGTAGCCAAGGACAAAAACGAATCTGGAAAGGAAATTCCACAGTTCTTCCTCATTAACCATCAAGTTTTAAGCAATTCCATGAAAAACCTAATGTTGTTCAACTTAAAAAAAAAAACTAAAAATTACTCGAGTGTATAAGAAGTAATTGACAAATTCATCCAAATATAGATTCATTGCAGTTGAAAATAAGAGAGGAATAGATTTATTAACATGGCGATTACGGTGAGAATAATGCCCGGCGACAGAAGGCGACAATCGGCCGCTACGGCTGGAATAACTTGGGGTGGAGG
>CAOJBI011962505.1:0-15343 GCA_948277035.1 Euphorbia corollata
ATGAATGCAAAGAATGTTCCTTTGGAACTTGAGATGAAGAGAAAGTAGAATGAAAGAGATAGAAAACTTTACCTTGTCGGCCTTGAGTCCACTTCTTAGATCCAGATTAATTATCCAATTTTAAAGTTAAAGTTGAATTTAATCGGGCAACACTTAGTTAAAAATTAAATGACTCGAAAGGGGTGTGACAGAAAGTTTCGAAAAGATCGAATAAAGGACTTGGGAGGGAGAAAGCTCATTCACCGATCAGTCAGGGACCCTGAAAACTGAGCTGGAAAGGCCTATTTATAGGCAAAAAAATGGACTTTTGGGGGTAAAAACGGAATTCCGGCACCGGCGCGCCGTTCCGGCGCGCGGCGCCGGAATGGCGCAGCCCTCGGTGCAGTGTTTTGCGCATTTTCGTGATTTCTGGGAGTTCTGGACCTCCGATTGAAATTCCGGGAACACCTTCGCGATCCTCGTTCCGTCGCGATCGTTTAGAGTGGTATATTGATATACTTCCGGAGACTTTTACCGGAGCTGATTTGCTTATTTGAAAAGCGAGTCGGGTTTTGGATTGCTGAAATTCAACTCTTCGGATTCTTACAAATGAGTAGAGTTTTCCGAGTCGAAACGGCCCAACGGTCAACACTAGAAGCTTATGCTTCTAGCCCCACCCTATCGGAACCTAATTCGGCCGTTTAGGCCTTCAAAATTGCATTTTAATTATTTTATGGGCTGAAATGCAATTTCTTCGACTGAATTTCTGAGCCGAAAAATCGAGTATTCATACCCTCTTTCTATTACTCCAGAACCTTACTGATGTTGCCAAATTCGTTCTTCCCCTCCTTGCCTCTCTTACTCCTCCCTTTTTCTCTAGAAAAGACCCCTTCCCCTCTTGTTTACTCCTTCCTTTAACTTAATTCTAATCACACACTCCAAGAACTCCATTCAATCCAAATATGACTGAATCAGATCTTTGCCTGACTTTCCGACATGCATGGCTGACTAATTTGACTTATCTCCTGACAAAATTTACCTAGAAACTCGAAAAGCGTGGGCTGCTGGAAGAAAGTCAGTAATGACCGACATCACTGATGTCGTTACTGGCCTCTGAAATCATTACCGGCATCAGGGTGGGCCCTACTAGGCCTGCCTTGGTCCAGTTTGGTTATTGGCCATTTTTGAAGATTTTTGGACTTTAAGACAGTTAAAATTGATGAAGAGAGCTTTCTCCGAACGAATTTCGGACCTGAAAAAGCGGAAATAAACTAGCAAATGAAGTATATTACAGCTTCATCATTGATCTTGTGAGGGGAGCGAAATCCCGTGCTCACAGGAAGCATTGAGCTTCAATAGCTAAATGCACTAATATAGATAATTATAATTTCATTTTAATGACAATGAGCTCAATAGTTTAGTTGGTTATCTCTACATCCATGTTCGAAAAGTCCATAACCATGTTAGATTTTATAATTCATTTCAATAGAATTGAAAGTACGTCGTTTCTTAAAGGGAATGGAACCAGCAACGTCAAGGAGTGTGGAGGCCAAGGAGCTCATCTCAACCAATTCACTAAAAGAACAACATATTTTAGTTTAGCATAATATATATATCATACCATTGTCTCAAAACTGAAGGGGTCACGACCCCTTAACTTACCACTTGATTGTAGGTATAACTAATGTGATATTGGTTACAGGTTTAGACTCTATAGAAGTAGGAAGTAGTAAAACGGTGGGTATTCAGAATTAAATATTTTATTGCAATGATTGTTTATTCTTATAAATTCGTCTAATTCCTTATCGATATAGTTTAATGTAATTGTTGTACGTATAACTATAAATACTTAAACATCTTTTTGCTAGAATAAATAATAGAGGACATATTTGGGTAGAGCAATTAATGGTCCATGTTTGACCATGTGAGCGATCAAAAGACGACTAGAATATTACTCCATCATTTTCAAATTCAAAAACTGAGGTTGTAATAATTGACCGGCACATATATGCTAATAAAATAAAGCCCATGACTGCATTTTGTTTTATACAAAATTAAAATTATTTAATGTTGAACATTAAATTTAATGGCACATGCGCAGTTTGTTAATATTCTTTACTTTTTTGGTTACAAATTAGAATGTTTGAGTAATTTTATTTTGTATAAAAATTATTTATACTATTACTATTTATTATTTAATAATTTCGTAGCACATATTTTTTATGTACAAAAAGGATGTTCGAACATTCGTCTTTATGTATAAACATTTTGAACTAAATTTAAGGATATGATATTGCACTAATCTAAATAGTAGTAGTTGCGGATTGCTAGAAGTTATGGATTTTTTTTTTTGTATGTTTTAGGTTCTTATTGACTTCTTTGATGATGAAATATAACTTTTTATATTATGAATATTTTTTTATTACACTTTAGTGTTTTGAAAGTTATATTTTACAAATCTCTTTACTTATAATTTCTTTCTGTTTATAACAGTCTTTTTATGTTCTGGGTGCTCGTCTTGACTCATGGCTCGATCTTGCATCTTGAATGCGCCTTCCGCCTTTGAGAATTACGAATATACAATCAATTAAGAAAGATTTGAATTCTCTTCATTAATTTGTTAATAACTTCCATTTGGTGGATTAGTTAATGCATTACACTCCCAACTTTGAATAATTTTTCAAAGTTGGGTAGCTGAAACTTTCATTCTCCCTTTATCTTAAATTCTTGTCTTTCTTTTCTAAACAAAAGTAATTACTTCAAAATTATAATAAATTTAAGATTAATTATAAGTTTAAGATTATTAATAATAATTTAATAAAATAATAATTGATTAATTCTACAATAATATAAGATTAATAATTAAAAAATAATTAAAAAATCATAAATTTAAGATTAATTGACGAATTAATTAAGTGAGAGGCTGATAAACATACCTAGAGATATAATTTGATTTTTTAGGGTAAATAATCTGATATTACTTTGGTGTTGTTATATTACCCTAATAGCTCTTGTTAGGTTTTAAAAGCATTAAATTAATGTGATAAATGCAAACTTCATATTTGATAAATCGATATTATATTGTTAAGCATGTAGAGGGTACGCCTCCTCGTCTTTGCTTGGTCACACAGTCCCACTGCGTGGATGAGACCGAGTGATTTAGCCTTTCTTTCCTGATAAGGTCGCTGAGACTGTTTTAGCATTACTGAACTAACAAGAATATAAGTTCTAATGGGACTCTATATGCTATGGGTAACGACTAAATCTGTACTAGAATCTTATTCAAAAACAAAGACCCAATCCTATTCTAATAGGAAGTGGTCTGATCACCTTCATAGTACAGGGTACACAATTCTAAATACTCAAATTTATTTACTTTCTTGCCTCCTCTCTTAATTCCGTCGCTAACTTAAGCATCGGAGAGGCTACGTTGATCACACGGCTAGCCACACCCATTTTTTTTTTGTCTTGCAGACAATATCTCTGGCGAGATTACAAAGATCATAATTCTGAAGATTAGCGCGTGAGAACTACTTTCTTACAATAATCTTTCAATGGTGTGGTGAGCGTCTTGTTATGCGCAAGATTTTTGTTCAAAGAAAAAACACATCTCCCTAATATAATGACCGACAAAGAAATCCCCAACAAAGTGCTTAAACCAAAGTACAGCGATGAACAATTCATCCACAACCATGGGTTCAACATCCTTAGCCCTGAATTCAGACACCACTATGCCTTTGGTTAGCATGACTACCCACCATCTGAGACCAACACTGTGAGTTGCTTTGAGAATGTGGCTCAAAAGTACTTGATAACACTGGAGGACCAACAACACTTGTGATGGAAACTTTTCGGTCTACTCAACAATAATGTGACGTCTTCTATGACTGGCCACACAATTAGTGGATCACACATTACTAGTATGGTCAGCTACAAAACGTTGCCTCATCCCTATCCATCTCTTTTGGTCATCCGGTAAGCAACCACATACCAACTATTTTTCCTAACACCTCGTTGAGCATGACAAGCGGTGGAACAACGTCTCTTGCGGCTGGAGTCGAGTTGATGACAAATGAGCACAGTGCCCCTACGTGGGCAGATTTGATGTGCTTAACAAAACATACAAAGCATCATTGATAGGAAACCCATCTGTTCGGGGGTTATGAGCATCCAACCTGCACAAGCGCATGAGGACCATATCACCATCATTCGCCGTGTTTCAATGACAGCAAGCAGCCACAGCCTCCTCCATCTCCCTCATTTCCCCCAATTCGTAACGCGTCGCCCCCTCAGAGGGAGAAGAGCTACTTGGATGATCCGGGGTCTATCAAGATGTTCAAAGAAGGGCTCAACCACTTTACTGTCACCATGCATGAGCTATTTCTCTCAACCTCTTTCTCTCCTTTCACCATACGGATCTAGGATGAGCCGCTTAACCCTTATATAAATTTTCATACTTTGAAAACTATAGCAGCGATATGGACCCCTGTACACATATGAAGACTTATAAAAACAAAATGGACATAGCACACGTCTTTAAGGCTCACGCGTGTCGCTATTTCCAAACTACACTCATTGGGCCACTAGTTTAACTTGCTTCAAGCCGAATCGATTAACACTTGGGAAAAGCTCTTGTAGAAATTTTGCACTCAATTCATTGATTCTATTCTAGTAGGAACCACCTCGCGCACTCTCCTTGATGTGATCCAAGCATCGAATGAATCATTACGCGTATACATTGAGTGTATCAACAAAGCATGCCTTCAAATGAGGAATGTGGATTTTAGCACAACAAAGGAAGCAATGATCAAGGGGACTCGCAATGAAAGGATGAGGGCTGAAATCATACAAAGAAACCTACCCGACTTACAACAAATGATGAGTATCGCCAAAAGACACATTGAATTTGATGAATCACATCGCCCTAAGGAAAATTAGTCATCTGGAAGACACTGATATGAAGACCACAAATCCAAGAGAGGCAGGGGAGGCAGTTATAGGGACTACATCATGCCAATACCGGGTGACACACCTACGCTGAATGCCCCACTAAGCGACATCTTGGTGGATATGTAGAAATCAAACGACAAGCGAAGCCTGTGCTACCCTAAGGTCTCAGCCAACTCATAACTCGGTTGGGACATGAGCAAATACAGTGAATTTTATTGGAAAAAGGCTACCATACAAATGAATCTCACGTGCTTGTAGATGAATTGCATCAATAATCAAAGAGGGAAAGTTTGAGTAGTTTGTCAAAGGCATTACCATAGTCATCTGCGATGATAGGAAGGATAAAGAGGAAGAGAAGCCAAAAAAGCGCACTAAAGGAGTAATTCTAATGATTTGAGGAGGACCTGACTACCAAGTTACACCAAAATGGCCTAGGCACACGGAGGTGAGCAGCAGCAACAAGTTCATAGACGAGTCATTCACTAAATACAATATGGTAAAAACACCAAGGCCAGATCCACTAGTCTTGGAAGCAACCATTGAAGGTTACAGGGTCAGAAGGATAATCATCGATACAGGAAACTCGGTAAATTTGATCACTAAGCAAGCATTGGCACAGCTGCAAATAAGGCCAAACAAAACTTTCCCGTCACACTCTCTACTTGTAGGTTGAGTGGTCATAAGGTCCCAGCACTTGACCAAGTAAGATTGGAAGTGGAACTGGGAGACATGAAGCATAAATGATGATCACAAGTATCTCAATCGCCTACAACATCATACTTGGAAGGCCATTCTTACTATACACCAACTCATTGATTTCAATGAGAAGTTTGGTCATGAGGATTCCCACCATACATAAACCAGCATTTGTCGTTGGCAACCCCGGCATCACCCTTGAGACGTATTTGGCCTCGCTCAAAATGGAGGAAGAAGGAAAGAAGACCGAGTCGGAAGATAAAAAAGATAAGGCCCAACATGTTTGTGAGTTTGAAATGTTCATGATCATTCCAGAGAAGCGGGTGAAAGTAGCCAAAGATTTAACCCTTGAAGTAAAACCTCCATCTACAATATGCTAAAAGAAGAACAACATACCTTCTCATGGAGCGCAGATCATATACCAGGAGTACCAAATGAAGAAATCACTCATAGCCTTAAATTGAAGCTTGAAATCGAACCGGTTAAGTAGAAGAAGACGAATCATACTCCGAAAAGGCAAAAGGCCATTGAAGAAGAAATACAAATTCTACTTTGAGCTGGGCATATCAAAGTGGTATACTATCCAGAGTGGCTGACAAACATTGTTTTAGTTAAGAAGCTGAATGGCTTATGGTGGATGTGTTTAAACTTTATAGATTTTAATAGAGCCACAACAAAAGATAACTATCCACTACCATGTATTAACCAACTAGTAGATTCAGCAGCCGGATACGCTTTGCACTCATTACACAATACAAATTGGGATATCACCAAATCGTAATGAATCTGGATGATGAAGAGAAGACTTCCTTCATAACTCATGAAGGAACATATTGCTACACAATCATGATGTTTAGCCTAAAAAATGCTGGTGCAACTTATCAAAACTGGTGCATGACATGTTCAAAGATCAAATCAGCTAGATAATCTAAGTTTATGTGGATGAAATGATCATAAATAGTCAAATTGAAGAGTAGCATATTGGGGACATACAAAAAGTCTTTCGTATTTTACAATAATACCGCCTCAAGCTCAATCCGGAAAAGTGCACATTCGGTGTAAAATGAAGAAAAATTCTAGAATATCTTATCTCTCAGAGGAGGATTGAAGCTAATCTAGAGAAGATAGATACAATCATGCGAATGCAGCCTCCCAAAACACCTAATGAAGTATAAAAGCTCAAAGGAAGGATCAATGCACTAGGGCATTGTATCTCCTTTCCAGCAAGAAGATTCTTGCTATTCTACAAGGCCATCAAGAAGGATCAGTCGTTCAAGTGGAATGAGTCGTATCAGAAAGCCTTCGAAAATATCAAAACTTTCCTCAACTCCCCTTTGCTTCTTAGCCATCTAGAGCCGGGTAAAGAATTGTTCATGTACGTTGCAATGACTAATGAGGGAGTGGGCTCAGTATTGGTAAGGGAAGACGAAGAGTGATAACATCCAATCTATTACACAAGCAAGGTGTTGAAAAATGCAGAAATAAGATATTTGAAGATAGAAAAGCTTGCCTTAGCTTTAATATTAGCCACCACGCGGATTCGACCATATTTCCAAGCATACACGATTATGTTGGGAACAAGTTTCTCGTTGAAGAAAGTGTTACAACAACTTGAAACTTCAAGACGTGTGGGTAAATGGGCCATACATCTAGGTGAATTTGATGTCAGGTTCAAGAAAAGCCTTAAAAGCGCAGATTCTAGCTGATTTTGTGACGGAGTTTGTGGGACTTGGACTACAACAAAGCCTAAGAATAGAAGAATGGATAGGGTATATGGATGAAGCTTCTTCACAAGAAGGATCCAGAATAGGAGTTACCATCAAAGGGCTTGATAAGATCACGCAGCTCAGTATGAAGCTGTCATCAAAGGCTTGGAGTTGGTGAAAAAGATCAAACTTGATAGATTATGCATCAAAAGCGACTCAAAATTGATCTTCAATGCAACTAAAGAACTTGGAATGGTGAAGTACTTGGAAAAAATTTAGGAGCTACTCAAAGAGATAAAGTCTAAAGGAACAGTTTGGAGGGTGGAACATATTTTATGCCTTAACAATGAAGAGGCAAATCAGCTGGCAAAGGCCGCTTCAATAAAAGATGAGTGGAGGAACCTACAATGCCCGTATGAGGTTATACAAAGGCCCTCAACTGAGTCAGAAAATGTTCTACACTTTAATTGGGATGGATGGCACCACTTATCAACTACATGGAGCATGACAAGCTTTAAAGTAACCGAACTAAAGCAACTAAAGTAGTGGAGAAGTTTGGTAGATAGACTTTGATTGACCAAAATATCTATAGGAGATCCCATATGGACGATTGGCTTATGTGCATTTCACTTGAGAAGGGAAAATAAGCCTTAGAAGAATTACATGAAGGGGCTTGTGGCTCCCACCAAGCAATGGTCACATTGAAATGGCGAGCTAAGCTATTGGGATATTACTAGCAACCAATGGATGTGAAATGGTGAGCTAAGCTATTGGGATATTGCTGGCAACCAATGGATATGGATGCAATGACATACATTCAAACATGTTAGATCTATGCCAGGAAGACCCACATACCCCACGCATTACAAAGACCTACCTCTCTTTATCGGATAGCCATTCGTTACGAGGGGAATCAACATCATGGGTCCTATGCCTGAAGCAATTAGATAGAATAAGTTTATTATCATAGGAATTGATCACTTCACCAAATGGGTGGGAATATTAACAATAAGTGCCATCACTCATGAACGGGTGATTGGCATTGTGTAGGAACATGTAATCACTCGGTTCGGAGTTCTGATAACTGTATAATTACATTTATTATCAAGATATTTTTATATATAAAACAAATTGGTTTAGTGTCATTTTATACTTCTTATAAAAGATTTCACGGGTTATGTAGTTATTTTTTATGCAAGTGCAGAAACTAGGTGAATCTTGGAAGTAAAATGATCGAAGTTGAAATTCTATGCAAAAGGAGTTAAAAAGTTGCAAAAGATGAGTGGAGATGTAAGAAATTGACTTAGGATCGAAGTTGTCAAAGATCAGTAAAGTTGCAAAGAAGAATCATGAAGAAAGTACTTGTCACGACTAAGTCACGATTGTGATTGCCATTCATGACTTCACAATTCATGCTCGCGACTAGATATCGCATTCATGACATGCCTTTCTTTAGTAAAAGTTTATTACCAATCAACATTCACAAGCGCGACATATATGTCATGCTCATGAATCGTGTCGGATTTGGACAACTCTTCTCAAATAACAACCGCCGGATAAAGATGATCAACCGTCATTAACCGCCATCAACTACCAAGTGAAAAGATATATTTTGGAGATTGAATGTACACGAAGAGATGCCTTTCCAACTGAAGATAAGGATGAAAACTTTCATCCAATTACAAATAGATAATGCAATTCTTCACTAATGGATGTGTCTATTCGTGTGAATAATTGTTGCTTTTCACACTCTATAAATAGAGTTCTTTCCTGCCATTTTCATAGAAGAGGATGAGGAGATAATGGTGTGAAGTGATATATGATACAATACATAGAGAGTGAAAGTTATATAGATTTTACTTAGTTTAAAGTTTTAGAGAGAAAAATGTGTTAGTGATTCGATTCTTGTTTCATTCACTACATTTCTCTACAAGTTCGAGCAATTATTGTACAAGTGTACTTGCAAATCACTTATCAATAAAAGTTTCTATTCTTTAACATTCTTTTGTTCAATATTCATAAGGAATAGCATCCTAACAAAGGTTCTGTACGAGTTGATACCGAATTCAAAGTAGACGAAGGGATTGCGGGAATTGACGACTCCCATTAAAAGAGTGGATATGGTTTGATCAACTTTAGCTTTCACTTGCATACCTTATAAATTTACTTTGTTTTCTACTTATACTTTCTATTTCAAAGTTTATGATATGTCTATGTGTCATATTGTGTAGTTCGTGTTGAGTCGTTTATACTAATTAAGTTATATGATTTAAGTTGGCTTTAAGAGTAGTTTTGGGGTTAATGAGATTGTGTATAATCACTGGATCTGTGATTATAACACCGTTTAGTGAGGCAACATTTTTTGAGTGGTAACTTGATAAATGTGGCTATGTGAGAGCAACCCATATTAAGCATACTATTGATGTTATCCAGGTTTTTATAAGCGTCACAGTTTGTTTGCTATAGATTTAGCAAAAATTATTTCATGTGTTACTCTACGGTGAATTATAGAATATTAGAGTGTCTAGAACCGAGTTTGTTGAAGTTATCGTATGAATGAAACATCTCTAACCATTTTGCATGTTTTGCTCTGCTATACTTGTTCTTAGGGAACATCTATATATGTTTTGCACTATTTCTAGTATGTTGATGCATTTATCACTATCATATATCCATTATTTATCTTCCCAATTATCATTATTATTTTTATCTTTTTTATGTGTTCCCAAGTGATCCTTTTAAATCGAACTCCTTCTGTATGGAATCGATATCTTTTAAAACTATATCGCAACTATATACTTGCAGTTATCATCATTTTTCTATTTGATATTTGGTATGGACAACACCCTAACAAGTTTTTGATGCAATTGATAAGGATTGTAATCATCCTTGGTATTTGAATATCTTTGTATTTTAACTTGTTTTGTTATTAGTAGAAAAGTGGCAAAAAAGTTCCTCAGAAGATCATCTTTGACAATGGGACGCAATTTACTTCGTCAAATTTGTCAAATTTTGCAAAGGATTGAAGATAGAACAACACTTCTCCTTAGTAGCCCATCCTTAAACGAATGACCAAACAAAGGTCAGTAATAGAATGCTGGGAGAAGGTTTAAAGAAGCGGCTTGAAGGTAACAAATGAGCATGGCCAAAAGAATTAAATAGTTTTCCCTTGGAGTAGGCTTTTTCACACTAATTTTTTCCTATTCCAAGGTTTTTAATGTGGCAACGCCCCCCTAGCGTACTAAAATCGGATAACAGGCTACAGACACCGGTTCATGTAAACTTCACGCATTAAGGCCACATAGGCCCTAAGCTTTTCATTTCGATACTTGTGCAATTTAGTAGTCTTGATCAAACTATCTGAAATTCATGCATTAAGACCACACGAACCATAAACTTTTAAGAAGTAAAACACTCGGCTACATGGGCCCTAAGCTGTTAAAAAGCTTAATTATTTGACCACATGATCCCTGAACTTCTCTAAGGAACTCTGAAGCTAGATAAAGGCGCGTCTAGGCATTTGGAGGACCCTAGATATGCTCGTTTTTCCCAAGTTATTTTAATGAAACTTGATAAACATATGAATGAGAAGTATAGCAGGATAATAAAAAGTACTTGGCGGATAAAAAAAGGAAAAATACATTCAAAATAGCCGACAATGGGCTGCAATGTATTTATAACAAATTTACAAAAGACCGCATGGACCATCAATAAATGTATGTGTGGGGTCATTGCTACAAAATAATATACAAATTAACAAATTTTCAAGTCATGAAAGAGAGGAAGACGTCTGGATTAGTCATGTTGCCTTGTGGCTCTAAGGATGACTCGGTTACAACAGGCTCTTCCACCTCTCCGTTGCCATGTCTCTCTTCTGCTGCCTCAAGTTGCTCTTCCTCTTCCATGTGGGCCTTTTCAATCTTATGCACCGCCAAGTCATCATATGACGGGAAGTCTACCTCGTAGTTCTTCTAAGATATCCTCATGGATGGCTTAGCAAGCGACCAGCACTCATTCACCGTATAAGAACCCGCACTCCGCCAACCAGTTGGTGATGTCAGCAGCCGCATCAGTTGCAATTTTTATAGCTCTTTAGGACTTAACTAGTTGCTTCTCTAGCTTAGCTACCCTTTTCTCTGCTTCAGAGAGCTTAACCTCTGCTTGAGAAGCTTTGTGAGTAGTGGATAGTTTATTCTCAATTCCTTCACTTTTGCCTCTTTCAACTTCAGGCGAACTTCAAAACGAGCATCCTTGTGGGCCTTTTAGATGAGTTCAGAGCAGTGTGACATGGCATGTGAAAAGAATAAGGATAACAAAGGTATATCAACATGTTGTCATTTAAAATAATTATCAAAGTACATGTCACCCGGCTTACAATAGTCATGTCTTGGAAGAGGACGGTTGAAAGAATAATAGTATTCTCGTTCTTGTATTTCTCCCCATTAGCTGGGAGAGGAAAGCATCCTTTCAAGAGGGATTGGATATTGGCATCCCGACAGGTAGCACCCAATGCTTTGGACTCAAACTCATCTCTCAAACCCACGTTGGGTGGCAATTATGATACCAGCGCATCATCAGGCGCTTACATAAGATAAAAGCTTATACAGTCAATTACCAAATTCAATACAAGTTAAATCACACGGTAGTAACAACTTCAAGCATACCTAGGAAGGAGTATTTTTTCCCTTCTTGAAAGGGGGTTCAGAGAAGAGGTTGGTTTGTGGTCGTTTGGATGACCCAGCGTCTTTGGGCTCCTTGGTTGGTCCTTTATCACTAGCTGCCTTCATTTTAACCGGCTTCTTTCGACTGTTCTGCATGGCCACCTTCTTGGCGGCTTGAAGTTGAGATTTATGGTCATTAGAAGAAGCCATGCCTATAATAAAATATCAAAAACAAATTACGATTAAGTACCAGTCGGCGAATCAGGTCCAGGCAAATAAATGATTTTGTGAGTATCCTCGTCACGAGCCAGTAGGTGTCACCCGATGATAGAGGCCCATGTAACATCATTTTAGAGTCCACATTTTTTTTCTTAAGGCTCCTAAAGAATTACATCCTACGGTCGCTAACTCGACGGGCCTTAGCGGCTAGGTTTGATAGTTTTTCACTCAATCAGTTAGTAGGAAATGGTGGATTTTTGTCATCCACCCAGATGTAGAACCAAAACTCCTTAAAGTTGTGTTTAGAGGAGGGTTAGTTGGTGAATCTATAGAAGCCGGATTGGGGTGACTTGGCTAGCTGGTAATGATCGTCGTCTTTATTCTTTTTAATACCACTGAGTTTTCGGAACAACGTGGCGGTGAAGCCAAAAGTCGCGTTGAGGCAGAGCTGGTAATGACCCATGTTAAGGCAGGATATATGTTCTAAATGTGAAAAAGGTCTGCTACTGACTCAGTTAGAGGATACCTAAATCCACACCTCATGGAGTCCATATACAAACTAAAATATCCACAAGGAGGGGCGTTTACACGTGACACTCCCGCAACCATGGGAACATCATTACCCTATGCTCAATGTGCATTTTGTGCACCATGGACACCATATCATATACATGGGGAGTCATTTTCCTCTCTTTTTGCTCAACAAATGAGAAACACGCTTCATTGGATACATCCATGGTTTTTGGGTCATTTGGCATCTCCACATTATCTCCGCCTAACTTATCATCAAACAAATTCATCCATTTGTGGGACATGTCTTCACCAAGGAGAACTGTTTCTCATTATGTCAGAGATGGTGTTTTCTTAATCCATATTACGTTTGGCTGCTCTCTTTAACCTACCACGCGAGGGGACAGAAGATGCATCGACATTTAGGGGAACAGATAGACAAATATTGAAAATATGATCATCCATCTCTCTAATCCACTCACTATTATCACTACTACAACTACTAGAACTATCGGGTCTACTAGCAAAGCACTCAACAATCTCTTAAGATCCAAATTCACGAAAAAACTACAAATGGCAAAATTAATTTCGAGAAACCCTAGAAATGTTGATTTTAAGGGGGAATAAAGTTCAGCTTTATAAAGATTAAAATGGTGAAATGATGAACACAGTCAAGTTGTCAATAACAGATGAAATGTAAAAGCACAAGAAACAAGTTGAAATTCACAGCATAGCAAAATCGAAATGTGCGATTTTATGCAAACAGAGATGTGAATGTTTGGAAACTTACTGAATTTGAAGAAGGTTTTGTTGGAATGGAGGAAAGAAGCCTCGTCGGATGTTTCAGGTACCCGGAAATAAAAATGTGTTGAAGAAATGCTCTGGAAATCGCTAGAAGTAAATGTTAGGGAATGAGCAAAATTGGAGAATTTATAGGAAGGGTGCGACATTTGAAAAGGTGTCTTTGTTCATTGCCATTGTATTTCCTACACGTGGCGGAAGATCAACGACTAAGTGCAGCTTTAGTGGTTACAGTTGTCCATTTATGAATTTGAATACCAAACGATGCAAGGCCGAATGGGAACTCGGTTTATATTAATGGAAAGCCCTAAAGTGACTTTCTATACTTGTGGGGGGCTTTTGATAAATCGGTATTATATTGTTAAGCGCGTAGAGGGTAAACCTTTGTGTCTTGGCTTGGTCACACGGTCCCACCGCGTGGATGAGACTGAGTGATTTAGCCGTTCTTGCTCGACAAGAACGTTGAGACTGTTCAGCATGATTGAATTAACAAGAATACAAGTCTTAATGGGACTCTATATGCTATGGATAATGACTAAATCTATAGTAATCCTATTCAAAGACAAAGACACAATCTTATTCTAACAGGAAGTGGTTCGATCTTTATATAAAGGGATCACCTTCAGAGTACAAAGTATACAATTCTAAATACTCAAATCTATTTACTTTCTTGCCTCCTCTATTAATTCCGTCGCTAACTTAGGCATCGGAGAGGTTACACCAATCACATAACTAGCCATTCTAACCTATTTTCTGTCTTGCAGAGAACATCTCTAGCGAGATTACAAAGATCATAGTTCTGAAAATTAAAGTGTGAGAACTACTTTCTTACATTAATCTTTCAACCTTCAAATATGCTATCACCAATTTTTTTAATTTCATTTCTTTTCCTTATAGAATACCACTTATTGTTTATTATACTATATACAATTATTGTCGGTTACTCGTGTCATATTAAAATTTTGAGCGTAATCAACCTATATTGTTTCTCTATATGAAAATAAAATTGGAACATTGTAGAAATGCAAACTACGAAATTATTTATTTTCATTTTTCTCTCTTTTTAATTTTCTCAAAGGTGCATTGATAAAGTAAAAATTTATGTTTTTAAGGTCAAATACATGTTTAATTCCTAACTTGACAAGTTTGTCTAAGTGTCGTCTTAAACTTTGAGTTGTTTTTACTGACTCTTTCAACTTGGTAAAGATGTATTGCGAACTCACACAGTGCCACTTGTCACCTTCTGATTGGTTTAACTTCTTAAAGATATCAAATTTTTTATTTTTTTCTCTTTTTAATAAAAAACGGAAGCTCTCACACGTGCATTTGTTTTCCAAATTTTGGGGGTTAGTGGTGAGGATATCAATTGAAAACCAAGGCAAGTTAAAACGGCTAAACATGTATTTGACCTAATTTCAGTATAATAAAGCTCAATATTTTTTTGGTTGGCTATTATCAAAATGCTAACTTAGCATGAATACGTAACAATAACATAAAATAATATATAACTAATCTATAAGTATTCTAATAAGAGATGATATATAAATTCATATATGGCAATAGGAACGAAATTCATTTATAAAATTGAGAAAATAAATGTAGCGATATATATTATACATGGAAAAAACATATGAATAATTAGAACTTATTTAAAATCAACTTTTTCCATATCCAGTTTATAGTTGATAAAAGTAATGAAACAGATAGGAAAAATAAATTAATTTATCTGACATACAATAACTTCATATTGTTAGTGCATATGGTTATATTCATTCCAAATGCATCCCTATTTATAAGCTGAAGAACAAATTGCTAATCTAT
>CAOJBI011963312.1:0-10988 GCA_948277035.1 Euphorbia corollata
AAAATCTGCACCACTTATATTGCCTATCCACTTAATAGATAATATGCACCAAGTTAGAAAGTCAGGAAATTAAGAAACCGAAGCATTTCTATTTTCCACCAATTTGCACCAGCTCGATGTCAGAAATTCAAAACAAGATGAAATATATGAAATAAGATGCTCACGAAGATGAGAAAAACAAAACGGAGCGTCATTGGGATTTCTTAACAAAACAAACTCAATTCAAATATCCATACATCGTCAATTGTCATAAGCAGTTTCTTGACGACAGAGTTGTAGCAATACCAAAACATTGTACATTTGAGAACTAAAAGACTGATTGTAGTAATGTATTCATTTCATTAATGTAAATAGGACACTTGCTAACAGCTTCTACCTAAAAGCCTGGAAGGTTAATAGGACATAAAATATAAAATAAATCAGAAGAGAAACATAAGGACATGGGTAACCAACTAACCATATAAACATAAGGACATGAGTAACAAACTAACCATATAGTACATACTTAAGAAGTTAAAGTGTCTAAACAAATAACATGACGAGTACATTATTCACAATGTCACATCATGATTTTGTTAAATAGTTAGAGAACTTTCCAATCAAGCAATACAACACATTAAGACTTGCGGACCTGAGAAATAATTTTTCGCATCTGAGGTTCAAACCCCATGTCCAGCATCCTGTCTGCCTCATCCAAAACCAGGTAAGTAACCCTCCGCAAATTTGTATGATGCGATTCCATCATATCTATCAACCTTCCAGGTGTAGCAATAACAATTTCAACACCTGCAAAGGTAATAGAAGTGATGAAATAATGACTATTAAATTCATTTAAAATACACCAACTAGTGACTTGAAACAATAGCAAAGCCATGTCAAACTCAATTACCATGTATAACAGGATAGCCAGTTCATGAAAGTCAGAATACAGTATAGAAGCAATGTCGTCTCAAACCTTGCGCGCCACCTACCTTTCTGTAGATCGCGGACCTGAGGTCCCTTAGGAACCCCACCATATATGCATGTATTTTTAATTCTCGATGAAGCACCAAATTTTGCAGCTTCTTGTTGAATTTGAACAGCCAGTTCACGCGTTGGAGCTAAAACTAAAACAATTGGACCATCCCCGGGAACTGGATAGAAAAAAAAAATCCGAGAACATTATAACTTATCTTCAGATGATGATTAAAAGCATAAAATGCTTCAATATCTAAGTTTCAGAAACTATTGAATTAAAAATTACCTAAAATTGGCTGAGCATTTACATGAACAATTGCTGGCAATAAGTATGCTAGTGTCTTCCCTGATCCTGTTTCAGCAATACCAATGAGATCACGGCCCTTCAAAGCCATTGGCCACCCTTGAGCTTGTATAGGTGTAGGTTCAACAAAGCCAGCTTTTGTTATTTCTTGCAATACATAATCTGAAGGAAAAGCAACAAGCAGGCATGTGATTAAATGCCCGATAGTCGATAGAGTACATCTCAAGTGAATACACCTTTCACAGGATATAGCAGAGAAATGCACCCCAAGAATGCT
Source organism: Euphorbia corollata (assembly GCA_948277035.1). Lineage (NCBI taxonomy): Eukaryota > Viridiplantae > Streptophyta > Magnoliopsida > Malpighiales > Euphorbiaceae > Euphorbia > Euphorbia corollata. Next base: position 1,539 of record CAOJBI011963312.1, read on the forward strand.
TTACAATTGCCTATAAGATGTAAGCCTATAAGCTGTTTGCTTTCAACAAGTATTATGAATTTGATATACAGATTAGCTATCCACAATTTCAACACTAGAAACAGAATATCTTATTCGGTTATTCCAAATTCCAAACATATGAATCATAAAATACAGAAATGAAAAATGAAAAGCACTCTTCTTCTAAGTCATGTACTCATGTTTATCCATAGAACAGATTTCAACTCCTTTTCCACCTATCAAAGCGCCGTTGGATTGAGAGCCTACCATCACCTAACGAACCTGGTTGCCACTTCCAAAGAGATAGCTAAGAAATTGATAACCTTTTGAAGCTTGATTCTAGCAATTAAGTTAATAAAGTGTGCCGTCTTGGTTCATTTGGGTTGGTTTCTAGACCATACATCCAAGATCCAACTTTACTTTTAATGTGCCCTTGAAGGAGCCCAGTCCTATCTCCAATTATTCTTAAAAATCAAAGTCTGGAATTTACAAGAAACATCTAGATGTATTTTGTATTTGCTAAACATGGAATGCAGCCATTCATTATTTTGTGATGCAAGAACACTGGTGAGAGAAGTCTCCAAATAAGTTGTATTTAAGCTATATAATATATGTATCACGCACAACAACTCAATTCCTTTCTCAGCACTATGGTAAAATATTTATTTTTCAATCAGGAAAGAGGGTACATATTTAAATAAAACTTAATAATATCTATGCAAATAAGAAAAAGCAGCATCCTCGAAATTTATACACCACCTGGAAATCCAACATCACGAAAACTTTTGACAGGTTTAGGAACATCACGGCCCTCCACAGTAATTTCTCTGCGCTGTCTATATTCTTCAACCTCCCTCTCTGTCATTGCAGCCACAGATGGAGACTCTACATAGAAATTCTTCTCGAATGGAGTCAATCCATCCAAATCAGATTTCTTTGGTGAGCCAGCACGATCATAATCCCGCCTCTCAGATGAGGACCGACCAGAGACACCATAGGCTGTAGCCCCACCAATCCCTGAATCACTAAAGACACAAAAACTCGTAGAAATGAAGCACGGATAGAATCAAAATATTCTGAAATCACTCTAATAGGCTGTATATAGCGAATTCCAGGGAAAGTTAAACAATAACTAATTAAAAGAATATCAGGAAAAGTGCAAAAAATTGCAAGTAGTTTAAAGCTTGCTACGCAGTCAATGAACTAGAGTGTCCACTTCTACGACGCAACTGAAGCTACAATTTTGATCACCATTTCATAACCGATTAACAGAGCCCTATTCAAAACTCAATAACCATTAAATTCATCGGTCACAAAATGTAACACAGGTAACAGTTAAATAGAGCGACAGAGAACAATCATGAGCAACAAAAAGGTTTGAATTGAAGCAAACAGAAGCTCCCGACCCCGTCATAAAGTGTAATTAGTAAGATAAGATGTATTCGTTACCTTCTCCGGTCACGATAAGAAGAGGGGTCGCCGGAGCGGCTGTCGTATCGGCTCATCCTTAGATGGTGCGCTTATCGTCGGAGCTGATCAGGGACAGAAACTAAACAATTGAAGATAAATAAAGTGAAAGTGGATTAGGGTTTTGAGTCTGACGTACAGCTTCTGATAAAAATGAGTCGAACGATTCTGGTTTTTTTTTTTTTTTTTTTGTACAGAATTTACAGTCCTCAAAATTTCAGGAAAATAATTTATTTTATCGTTTTAATAAAATATATTTTCTTTGACACAATAATCTTATCAATTTTTCTTTTCGATGGAAGGGATATATTAACTCAAATAAGATGGATAATAAAATAAAGAGTCAGAAAATATTTCTCACTCGAATGAATGTACAATCGAGTCAAATAATAAACCATAATATTTAAATTATGATTGACACATTTATAAGAATGAGCAATAAAATGACACGAAAGGGTTTCATAATCTTTAACAATCGAAGAAATATAAGAAAACCACTTTCAATACTATTAAGCAACTCATAAAGTATTCAATTATCCATCTCATTTAATAATATATGAGGATACTCCATTGGCTTTGACCAAGTCGTCACTAACAGATAGAATCTCTGATTCAAGAATAAAGATGAAACATGCAACTGGGCTGATACAAATAAACCGAAATACGGAGTTACGAACACACGTACCAAACCTAATTGAACTCCCATCATTGAATAATGATGCATCATCGTTGTACTTGAGAAATGAATAGTGAAAGGCTTCTCAACCAGCAAAAAAAATACCGAAGAGGATGATGGAGCATTAGTCGTATGCGAAGAGACACCACCATTATGCTGAAAAACCCATTGTCTATCAACCAAATCTACCATTTCAGCAAACCAAGAATTAGCAGTAGCTGACTTAGATGTCAAGATAGACCTAAAACGAACCGTAACTTGCAAACATGTTAAAAAAAATTCTTTTAACCGACCAAATAACCCACAATAAACAACACACGTGGCACACAAATTCAATTGACTTGCGAAGAATCCAAGCAATCATCGTACATTTAAATTAACTATTAACCTTAGGTTATTAGATAAGATTTTCAATTTTATGTTTGAAATATTTATATTATTTGTTTATCCAAATCGTTTACCTACGTATAACTATATTGAACATTTTTTTATATCTATAAAAATTTATTTAATTTTAAAACATTAAATATATATCAGATATGATATAAAAAAAATGAAATCAAAATATTATCATAAGGTTTTAAATTTATTTTTATTTATATTATTTTAAATTTATGATAATGTCTTAATCTATACGAACCAGCAATTTCTTAAATTCATATTTTCGAATCATTTCCAAGTACGTTGAATTTTTTTTTATTTAATAACAGAATTGTGCAATTTTTTAAAAGAATTCTTTAGAATTTGTTTCATGCACATGTGCATTATTTAATTATTTAAGAAAAATAATCAACTATACAAAATAATCACTGTTTAAATAATTATAAAAAGACAACAATTTTGTAAAAGTACAATTTTTTCAAACTTATATACATTCTTTCATGTTAGAAATCTATTTGATTCCTAGTAAATTGTTTATATGTCCTACACGGGAATTTTAGTATATTATTTTTTTCCAAATACTATGTGTTTCAGTTCAAATTTGTTAGAAATCTATTATAACTTAGTAAAACACTTTACATATTAAATATCATGTTGAAATGGATAATGTAAAAAATATGTTAAAAGTCGATTAAAGGGACCAAAAGAATTAATTTCTCTACTCGTATTATTTCTCGCAATAAAATTATGTCAATTTCAATGGAACCAAACAAAACTAGAATAAAAGTAAGAATAAGATGAAATTGCAACAACATGAGCAACGACTCAAGGAGTAGCGCGGACGACGACGCTGAAACTGATTACGTGCATTTCATTATCCAAGATCTCGAGTCTTTCAATGATGTTCTCTATGGGGAGGCCGAAGATGACATGAACCTCGCGGAGAGTGTCAATGTCACCGTCGCTATTAAGAACGTAACAACTCTAGACGAAGTGTGCGAAGTCGAGGATTATCAAATTGCTTGACGACAAACAAAATGATGCAGACAGAGATCTGTTAGATATTGAAAAAGCATCACTTATCGGGGCCGATTTCATGAACGTGATAGTGAACGATGTGATCAGGAATGGGAATACAGAAAGAAAAAAGATATCGGCATTTGTGAGATTGTAATTAAGTTGAATCTTTAAAATAATTGAGTAAACATTGGACGGGAAGAGGCTTTTTTTTTTCTTTTAATAAAATACCCATGGGAAACAAGCCGTAGATATCGGGCCTGTAAGAAGCTGAGAAAGCTGAGAGGTATGACCCATCGGTGGAAGCCTACGAGTCCAGATATCATATTCCTCTACGCTACAGAATGATAATGGGACACTTGAAAATGCAATCCGCCATGTGCTCAATCAGAGTAAGAGCTTCATGGGACACTCAGCTCAGAATTCCCTACAATCCTAATGCTCCTCGCAAACCCAAGAAAACTCCCTTTTCTCAGCCTAACACTTTCTCTCCTCCTCCATCACCATCCTCTTCATCTTCATCTGTCACTTTAACTCCTCAAACTGTTTCAGACCTTCTCAAGCGCAATTCTATTGCTCAAGGTTACTGCTCCCCTCTTTTTTTTTCAATATACTAGGTCTTATCTGTCGAATTGGCAATTTGATTATAAAATCTACGGAATTATCGTTAGATGAGTATTTTTACTTCAGGAGTGTGAATTAGTTTTTTAGATGAGAGTTTTTTAGTTCGAAATGGTCTGATGCTGTGATTTTTAATGCCGGGGGGGTTTTTGCAGGGGTTTTAACAAAATTGGAGGAGACATATTTAGGATACGATACATGGATGCCAAAACCACCAAAAGTGGAGAAGCCTCGATCAGTTTTTAATGCAGCAGCTTTAGCATATATTGGTGATAGCATATATGAGGTCAGTTCCCATGGTAGCTAACCTCAACTTGAGCTTGTGTTTCATCTATTGGCAACAGATTATTTGAATGTGTAGAATGTCTACTTTGGGAACATGTTCTCCTTTGTGTTTGCTAGTTTTATTTACGAGAGAAGTTAAATGATATGCTTGGTGTATAAAAGCATCATCTTTTGGTTTTTAGTATGCATTCTACTTCTCTGTATATTTCACATCTACATGTTTTTCTACAATATACAGCTATATGCTCGCAGACATTTTCTGTTTCCTCCATTGAGTATTGAGGAATACAACAGTCGTGTAATGGCTGTAGTGCGGTCTGAAGCACAGGTACATATATTTCCTTGAAACTCTTTCATATTGGAATTAAAAGGTGGTGGTTATATCCGAATATTTTTTGGTGCAGTATATTTGTTAATCAAGTATGTAATTTAGTAGCTAGCATATGTTTTTTTCTCATTTTGACAAGTTGTTCATCAGTATTTCTATGACAAAGTTCTACTTACTCTCCCATCAAAATTAACCTTCGTTAGAAATAAATTGTCAAGTTTCAAATTCAATATCGATCTGAACATGGGGTGCTCAAAATATTATTTTAGTTTATTGGTTGCAATGCAATATGTAATATGTTATTCTTGGAGAACAAATCCTTTTTTATTCCTACCAAGATTGTACTTTTTTCTGTGTCTTGAGCTTCATTTGGAGGATCATACTTAAATTTCTTTCAGTATTTCCCTGTCCATTACACCTAATTGGGTGGTGAAAGGCTTATCTCACTACGTTCTTTGATTTGAATTTGTACTCGTAATTTCTTATTCTCTGTTTTTGCACATTCTAATATCTAATTTCATGCTATCAGAACGCAATGCTCCAAAAACTTGTTACTGATAATTTCCTGTCAGAAAAGGAAAGGTTAGTGAATGTATAAACTTTTCTTACTTTATATTCTCATTTTGTAATTTAAGATAGTTGTATCCTCTATGTTGCTTGATAGTGCAAGTTCTGCAATTTTTTGCAGTACCGAACAACTAACCTAAATATCAATAACTCGTGTCAATTGACAGCTAAATCAGTTAATCTGTTGATCAGTGACGTTTTATATATTTTAATGCAGAGAAGTACTACGTTGGGGAAAGAATATTGGTTCAGCAAAAACAAGGACAAAAAAGCGTGTCGGGGCAGCAGTTTATAACAGAGCATCTTCTCTGGAAACACTGGTCAGTGCTTATTCATATAGTAATTCTCATAATATTGGATTTTGATACACAAATTAGATAATTTCCGGATTCTCTTGCTGCACAAATTCGGTTACTACCTGTCTGTTGGAATAGATGCAATGTAGAGGATTTTGGTTTGCATTGATGCATCTTTCTGACCGTTGAGCAGAAGTTTATACGATATCTAAAGCTAGACAAGTACGGTCTTAAGAGTTGCTTTAGAGTTAGTTCAGGAGATAATTAATTGGTATATTCTTCACTTGATTAATTGGCTACTTAACTTATTTACTGTGTCCTCGTATGACTGCAATACTCTCTGTAGATTGGCTACTTGTACCTCACCGATGCAAATCATTTGGAAGAGATAATGCAGAAGTTGGGATTTTCAAGTGATCTATCAATCATCCTGGAGAAAGCCGACAGCAAGTTTGCCGTAAACAAGAGTGGAGAGTAGTATTGGTAAATGTAGAATCTCGAAGTGTGTTACATTCTTGAAATTATATTAAGAGGGCAAGACAGATTAGGGCATTTGGAAAACCATGTCATTACCTCTCAAGTTTGCATTTCTAGGAATCCTTACCTGCTAGACAACTAGGGTGAGGTAATATAGTGCATACATCAGCTGTATTATTGGCCAATGAAACAGTTGGTCTTGCTTGTCCTTTTTAATGAATAGTAATGGCAAACACGAGAAGCAGGGGGATCTTTTGGTTGTTTACATATATTACTTCCTGGTTTTCCTCTTTACTACTTTTATTTTCTTTTATGCTCGCTCATCTGTGTTCTCTGTTCTGGTTGTCACATGCCACAGCATCCTGCAATTTCGGCCCCGTTCTTTTGGACTACAATTAAGTTAAGTTAATTTAAGTTCAGTTCAGTTCAGGTATGTGTAGTTATAAATTTACACTGAAATAAGTTAAGTTCAGTTAAGTTCAGCTTTAGAAGTTGAAGAGAACAGGGCCTTCGTCTGTCTGTTTATTTTTCTGCTTATCTGCGCTTCCACAAGTCTCCAGCCAACGTGCCAATGTGTGCAGTCAATGGATCGGGTCATTTCCCCTCCTGCAGATTTGTTCCTTAGTATTTGAGGCTATTTAATTGAGCAACTTTAGGTGACGACAACATTTACAAATATGTTCCAAGTTCCCAACATCCAAATGTTGCCGTCTAGCCAGTGGCTTGCATCCCCTTCTTCAATAATCATGAGTTGGGGCTCCAATTCAAGCTCAATGGCGCCCCACCATAAGAAACGTCCCTGGGCTTTTTTAAAAAATTAACAAAAACTGTCCTAGTTTATTCGAATTATACAACTCATCTGTGACTCTTGACCAAGAGAAAACTTCTCAAAGGTGTGGCTTTTTTTTTTTTTTTTTTTTTTTTGAAAAACAGAGTGGTATTCAATCCCCTGATTTCTCTCATGTCTCAATCCTGAACTTGTGAAAGACAACTACTTCCTATAATTACAAGCCCAAAGAAACAAGAAACTAAAGGTAAAATCCACCGAAAAAACTAAAGGAAAAACAAGTTTTGCTTGTGAAACTAAGCGGCTATTGCTGTGGAAAATCTTCGAAGGCGATCGGAGCTTATTTTCTAGGGGCCATTGTCCTTTCCGATACAATATCTTCCATCGCGATACAATATGATTGCAATTTGCAACGTAACAGAAGGCAGAGTGACTCATGTAAACATTACAAAGATAAAGACAGAAACTTGTAAAATTACCACTATTGGAACCTAAGTTTGCTGCTTCAAAACATATGATTAGGTGTTTAGTTGTTTTATTATTATGACCAATTATCCAAATCTAATACTAATTTGGCTCAAACATTACAGGCATTAATTTAATGTCTATGAATTCAATAAGCTACCAGGTGAACTGCAGTTTCTATCTTCCTGGTTTTTGTCTCTTGAACTTCACATATTTGTAAGCTTTTTAACTATTCTTTGAGCAGATAATAATGAGTATTTTTTAGAATGGGGAAACTTCTGATAAATTATGAAGTAGTAAGGATAAATGAATTGCAATTTGCGGTTTGTAGCTGCTCTGTGGGTTTGTGGGATCTGCAAAGGGCCACCTATGGCAAAATGCAATACCCAGACATCCTTCACTACAAAATGAAACAAATGTGATAATAAGTGAAAGTGGCCTTTAGACTGGTCTAGAAGTTAGTTAATTAATGCAAGAAAATCCAGACCAGAAACTTTGGATATGGATTATTCTTCAATATGTGGCAATCCAATCTCATAAAAAGGAAAAGTAAAAAAAGAAGAAATGTTAGTGTGAAGGATGATAAGGCCTATCCAAACGATCCATAATCAATGGGGCATATTGCAAAAATGAAGGCAATGGTGTCCAAAAGGATAACTCAATCCCTTCAATTTCATATACTCATGTCATTGTCATATACTCATGTCATTGTCATTATTGATTGCCTCCTTGTTACAATTGAACTCTCTTGCTTCTCACCTTACAATTTTACGATGGTTAACGTATTATCGATTCATTCAGTTTTAACGATCAGTTTAATTTAGTTCAAATGCATTGATTTGATGAGTTAAGTTCAAATCAAATAAATTTATTTGCTAATTAATTTATGAAAGAAGACCCTGTTCTGACTCTTCTCAGCCGAACAAAATTATATTGTTTTAATGTTCTATCAAACAAGGCTTAAGTTTTAATAAGTTTCAATTAGCCGGTTAAGATCCAAATACGTTTAAATAAATTCAGTTCAGCTCGACTCAATTCGTAGAAGTCCATGAAAAATGATCCAAGCTTTATTTTCGGATTAAATGATGTCAGATATATAAATCATTTAACTTCACAACGACATATGTTTATCAATATCAAATAAGAGCGTTTCTTTTAAAATGGTCATGTTAAGGTATAATTGTTTTCCACTCAAGAGAAATACTATCGTTGCTCGTCTATTTTAGTCACTAACTAATTGGTATTGATTAGTGATGATATACCCAATTTTACACGTACGATGATAATGACACGCATATAGGCAAAAGGCAACTTAGCTTGCTTGAACACAATCGGCAATGTGGTCCATGCCATGGACCAATGATGGGGTTGTGGTTGCTTTAAAGGGACAAACAATTCATCTACGTACAAATAAATACCACCACAATAATCTAAGTCAATTAATTACTGGCTGGCATGTTTATGCTACTATTAAATCTAAGTCTAAGTGTGATGAGAGCTTGTGGGATCCTGTTTAATGGCTGGACATGGACCAATTGCACCTTTTTTACAACATGAGCATTGAGTTTAGCCCCCATTGTTTCAGCAATCCAAGTACACGTGAATACAATCACATCAGTAGTAATACGTAAGAGTACGTATTGTGATGAGAAAAATAACGACAGAGTTCAACTATTCATTTTTAAAATCAAAATGAATTAATTCTATAATTTTACGGGCATGAATTGGGTAATATTTCTCTTCGGTAAGGAAGTTTGGTAATAGAAATTCTATCTGAAAATTGAAATGGAGATGTCATGTCGATTGACGCACTTGTAAATTGATAATCGATTAGTATCAATATAGACATAATTTAAAAATATCGTCTACGGTTGGGATCCATTTAAGATTACTGATAATCAAAAAAGAAACAGAGAAGTAAAAATTTTATACCCGTGAAGGTTATAATTAAATAAAAATAAGGTCACTCTTTTACTAACGTGCTAAATTTTATCCCTGGAAATCTTGTTTTATTTGCTAAATCTTGTTTATATATATATATATATATATATATATATATATATATATATATATATATATATAT
>CAOJBI011964070.1:0-10520 GCA_948277035.1 Euphorbia corollata
ATATCTGATCTGAAATAAACCAGACGATTCATCATAGGATTTGACAACTCCAGAATAAACGCCATGGCCGGTGAAGTCTTTCTTCACTGTTTTCCCCAGAAACTCCATTGATGCCCTACCACTTCGATCACAGTTCTGAAAGAAGGTGAGAAACGCGGCTCGAGATTTTCGATGATCGGTCTCTCTCTCTACTTGGAGCAGAGAGGGAGAGGTTTCTCTCTCTAGAAGTCGAAAATGGTTAAAACGTGCAGAGAGAGAGATAGAAAAGAGGGACGCGAAATAGTACGACTTCTTGAAGAAAAGAGAGTCCAAAGAGGTAGCCACTTTGGACCTTCGTTATATACATACTTCTTTTAAAGAAGTTTCGAATTATGTTTTTTTTTTTTTTTGTTTCTTTTCAATAATTACTGAATTAAGCAAATAATCATGTGATTAAGAGGTTGGTCAAATCATAAATTAAAATAAAAACCGGGTGTTAAAATTTTTTTCCCTTCGTAAACTATTAAAATAATTAAAGATAATGATATAAAATAATATCGGTGGATACATTTATGTAAAAAAAATATTTCTTAAAACTCATTATAATTTCCCATCAAACACAAGTGGAAATGGATTTGTAATTGCTTGCCTAATGGCAATGCAACAAACTAACTTTATTGGGGCCCTTGGTTGGTTCACCTATCCACAAACCAAATTATAATGCACTGCCATCCAAATTATTTTTCTATTTTTTTCCTTTGTTTAATTAAATAATTAAGGAGCCTAAACATGTTTACTTGAATTCAATTTAGGTGAATGATAAAATAAATGGTTGGCCAATTGTAATCTCATTTTTTGTGCACTGTATACTATATTTTTTACAAAAATAACTATAATAATATTTTTTGATACGGTTGGATCAGTAAAATATCGATGGTTGAAATACAAAATTAATGCATTGCTAGATTCATGGAATTTGTGGAATTGAATTCTTAAAATTTGTTCTTTTCTTAAAAAAAAACTTTATTTATATACGATGTAATTTTCTCTTTACCAAAAAATTAATATGGTGTAATTTTCTGTTGACATTTTTTAATCTTATGAAATTCAATTTTAACAATTAATAAGATTCAGATTTTTTTACATTTCAAATTAGAATTAAGGTTTTGTTTATTTACCGTAGAATATTTTACAAGAAAATATTTTCAAAATTTTTTATGTTTATTTTAATTAAATAATAAGTTAAAATAAATATTTAACTAATTAAAAAATGAAAAATGTTTTCTCCTCTAAAAAATTGGAAAACATTTTCCATATTATAAAACAGGCTACGTTGTTGTTTTTGGTTACCACTCTTCCATTAAAATACAACTTGTTAATTTGTCATGTACTACTGCCACTCTCACATGTTATTATATATTAACAACTTTTAGTATTTTATTTATTTGTTACTACTGCCACTGTCCCCTTTTATTATATATTACCACTATTTAGTATTTTATTTTATTTGTTGGACACACGTTTTCATTTTTTAGGCTCCTTCATTTTTTTCAGGGCAAAATCTAATTAAGATAGGTAAGTGTAAACATGTACAAATTTATGTTGGAAAATATTTTACGTAATTGAAATCAAACATTAAAATATATTTCAGTGTTGTAATCAAATACCGAAAACATTTTATTTTTCTGTAAAATATTTTTCATTGTATTATATTTTTCGTTACATAAATAAACGAACGTAGTGTTGCTATTTAAATAACATTGTTGTTTGATAGATAAAAAATTAGGCTTGTATTTGTTGCCTCTGCTGAGGCTTGTAAAAGCTTCTACAAAATTCCTTTTTTATATAAAAAAAATAATTAAAACACAAATACGTTCTTAGTGGGTTGAATTTTTGACAAATAGTTATAATTTATCAATTCTACTTTATTTTATTCTTTTTTTTTTATGAAACTTTATTTTATTCTTAAATTACACAACAATGATGGGCCAGGACTTCAAGTTTGGGTGAGGCTTTCAGGCCGGTAACTATACCGATAACTGTAAATTTCGGCCAATCATGCTCTTTGTATAAAAAAATATGAAAGATAGGTTAGCCAGAGAGAATGTGGTCAAAAGTTTTAGGGTAAATTTCAAAAAAGGACCATGTGGTTTATGCCGTTTTTAAAATGGGGCTTGTGTTATTCTGGGTCTCGAAAGAAGGTCTGTGGTTTCAAAACGTTATCAAAACAGGGACATTTCGCTAACACCGTTAAAAACGATGACGTGGCAAGGGGTATTTTTGTAATAACAAAAATTCAACCCATCATCGTCATCATGGGGCTTCACTGGTCTTTTCTCTTATCCTCAATCCCTTTCTACCTCATTTTCTGCACAGTCGTCCATCTTTTCCTCGCTATAATCCTCCACCGCGCCCCTTCAGTTCCGTTAGGTCCAATCTCGGCCGTTCATAGTCTCGCAATGGCCTTGATTTCTGCCACAATATTCGTCATCATTCTCCTCTCCAGGGCCTCCGAGATCCGTGAAACCCGCTGGTTTTGGCGGTGATCGAAGACGTCGTTGCAGTGGCTACTCTGTTTCTCGCTCGGAATCCGTCCGTCCGGCCGTGTTTTCTTCTGGTCGTACATGTACTACCTTTCTCGATTCCTCCACATGTTCCACAATTTCTTCGCCATCTTACGGCTGAGAAAACTGGTGTATTTTCAACTGTTCAACAACTCAATCCATGCGATTATGTCCTTCTTATGGCTCGAATTCTCGCAATCGTTTCAAGTAATCGCGATTCTGTTAGCGACTATGATTTACTCCATCGTCTACGGCTACAGATTCTGGACGACGATTGGATTGCCGTCGGCATGTTTTCCGTTCATCATTAACTGCCAGATTATGTTACTCGACTGCAACCTTGCTTGCCATGTCGCTGTTCTTCTCCTTCATTTTATGAAAGGAGGCTGCAATGGAATAGGAGCTTGGTCGTTGAATTCAGTGCTTAATGGAGCGATTTTGCTGCTGTTTTTAAATTTTTATGTGAAGATGCATTTGAAGAAGAAAATGGTGCAGAAATTGGAAGATTGAACCATTAATTTTCAGTAATTTGTTACTAATTAGCGACTAGTCTCCTTAATCACAAACCAATATGAAGGGGGGAAAATCATATTAGCTTAGGTAGAGGTGGAGAGATGACATTGATGGGTTGAATTTTTGTTATTACAAAAATACCCCTTGCCACGAACAGTGTTAGCGAAATGTCCCTATTTTGATAACATTTTGAAACCACAGACCTTCTTTCGAGACCCAAAATAACACAAGCCCCATTTTGAAAACGGCCTAAACCACAAGGTCCTTTTTTGAAGTTTACCCTTATTTTTATAAGTATTAAACATTTAATGAAATGGTTGCCATTAATGTTATAACACTGTCCCATTTTTTTTATTTTCACTTCTACAGTTAATGCTCCTTTTAAGTGCAGATCTTTTTGCTTTAGTTATGGATGAATAATTATCAAAATATGGGATATCATAGTATGATGTAAGTTGTGTATGAAGGACATTGTATTGATGAATGAGACTTGAAATAGTTAGCAGAAGTATGGAGAAACACTAAGAGATTAAAGGCTTTAAGAGTATAAGTGGGGAGTACATGCACAACATGTCTGTCATAGACAATGGTGATGAAGGAGAAGTAAAACTAGGTCCGACGACTGTGCCAAAGTCATTGCTTTAGGTTTCTTGATTCTATTTTTCAAGAGGATGGGGTGATTGATGATTGTAACTCTTATGATTAATGTATGGTGGTTGTAATATTGAAGTACTATAGGAGTCTTTTGTGACAAAGAAAAATACATTAAAAGTGGGAAGGAAAATTTTACATGATTATTGTTAGGCCGACCATGCTATGAGTGAATGTTGGGAGACTAAAGCGCAACATTTTTCAATGGATGAGTGCGACAAGAATGAGTGTATTGTGGTTCATGATGTAGCCGATGTGTAGGTGGCTATATCCTATTTCACAGTTTATATTCCACGGTTTCGAGAACTAATTTGGATGGAAAATTAGATATTTTAATGAGTAAAACTAGAATTTTAAAGTGGTTTTGTTGATGGCATTGCAAGAAAGCAAAAGGGAGGACTTGTTCAATCCAATGTGTCCTTTAAGTATCCAATTTGCAGAAGTTTGGCGCATGTGAATTGCTAAAATTTGTTTAGATAGTTTTTCCATGGTTTGTATTAGTATCATTTAACACTAGGTTTAGATGGGACCATATGAAAAAAATTTAAGGGGTCATCTCACACTTGATTATTATAAGTTCAGGAAGATTCGAATATATTATGGCTTTTACTTTCCCCTTCTTTTTGTCTTCCATAATGTAAGAGTTGTATTTTTTTTAAATGAAGGCTAGGAATACTTGGAGTTTAGCTACCGACATCCCAACTAGGTTGGCACCCCGGAAAGCCAAACAAGAACAAGCACGCCCAAAAATATTATTAAAAATGAAAAGAAAAATAAACAAAAGGTCTAGAGAAAGAAAAAGAGAGCCTAAGTGAAACGAAACAAACTTCGTCCACTTAAATCATGAAAATAAATATCGGAACAAAAACTAGGAATTTGATCCCAATTGCTATGAACATTAGAGATTCTCCCATGCTGAGCGAGCGCATCCGCCACACCATTACCTTCACGATAAACATGACTTACAACAAAATTGATATTACGAATAATGGAGAGGCACCTCGACCAATCTTTCCGAAGACACCAAGGAACATGCATTCCCCTCAACTTAAACAACATTACCACGTAACGAGAGTCACTTTCGAGCCAAATATTAGTCCAGCCTTTAGAGGAAGCAACTTCAATTACATGGATTGCCGCTTTGAGCTCCGCAATAAAAGCAAAGGAGGCATTAAAAGGAAAAGAAAAGCAAAACAAAGCCGAACAATTATGATCTCGAAAAATGCCTCCACAACCCGAAGCTTGAGCAAAGTAGAGGCGTCAGTATTGACTTTGAACCAACCCGAGGGAGGAGGAATCCAGCGAACAAAAATTAAACTAGGGGCTTTCGGAAACCTTGGCTGAACACACAAAGTAGCAAGGGTATGCTTTTCAACCGTAGAATTCCATATGTGACCAAAACCAATAGAATTAGTTTTACGAATCAAGGACCAAAGTAGACGTAGGGAGGAATGAAGGTTCGGTTTCATGCCGTTAAAAATGTAGTCACAACGAGCTTTCCAATTGATCCAAATAACATTAATAATTGCCGAGATCCAAAGAATCCGTAATTGAGGACTAAAGTGCTGTTGGAAAGCCGTAATAACCAAAGCATTAAGGTCCAAATTCTTGTTAATTGAACAACCAAATAACGATTCAATTCTAGTCCAAAGTTGCTGCGCAAAAAAGCAGCCCACAAACAGATGGTTTCTATCTTCATAACAGCAGAAACAAAGGGAGCAGACCAAGACAACACAAATTCCTTTCTTCCGAATCACATCGTGAGTTGATACATAACCCGTTAACGCTTTCCAACAAATCAGAGAGTGAGACGGAGAGATGGCAGCATGCCAAAGCCCTTTTAGCGTGTCATTGGGGTGAGAAACCGGCTGCAACCATTGATAGAAGAGTTCGACAGAGAAGATGCCATTGCTAGCCGGGTGCCTAGCGCAAAAATCTTTCGAATCCTTCGAGTAATTAATCTGCAGAATGTTATCTTTAACCGAGTTCGAAACTCTCTCAGGAATACCAACCCAAATCGAATTATGGCAGAAATTCGAGACCTTGTCAGTCAGCTTCACTCGCTCTCTTCGATCAATATGTAACTGCTCGGCCACAGTAGGAGTAATCCAATTGGAATTCTAAAAATTCAGATTAGAGGAAGGACCTATGAACCGGGTTACTTGATCCTGAACCATATTATAAACCTGACGAATTGAGCACCAGATGCTTAAGTTTAAAAGTCTATCAAGGGGGATGTCATTTTTAAGAAAACGTTGACGCAGGAGCTCAAAAGAACAACTCCCACTCGAACGATCTTTGCAAGCATAGACAGATTAACATTACCAATATTTTTCAACCCAAGCCCTCCAAACGAGACAGGCGAAAGGTAAAATTTCCAAGGAGCAGTAATAAGTTTTCTTTTATCAACAGAACCGGTCCAAACAAAATTCCTAATTGATCGCTCCAAGCAAGAAATCAAGGTAGCGGGCCATTTATAAATAGCAAAGGAATGCATAAGGGAACCATTGATCACGCTTTGAGTCAAAACAATTCGGCCAGCCATAGAAAAAGAGTTCCCAACCCAGCCTGAAAATTTACGTAGGATTTTATGAATGGTTGGACGCAAGAAAGCCACCTTAGGCGCTCCACGAAATAGAGGAACGCCTAGATAGTTAAAAGGAAGAGATCCTCTTTGAATACCTGTAAGATTCATCAAACGATCTACTCTAACATTCGTGATTGAATCACAGAAAATAACATTTGATTTTCCCCAGTTAACTCTCTGACCCGAATTTAGGCCATAAGTATCAAAAACATCTCGAATAACAGCCGTATTCGTTAAGCTAGCGGGGTAAAAAATTAAAATATCATCTGCGTAAAGCAAATGGGTAGGAAAGAGTACCTGAGGAGTGTATCTCATATGAGTTAAATTTCTAGAATGCACTAAAGAAAGCAACAGACGGCTTAAGAAATCCTCGTCAATCCCAAATAACAAAGGAGATAAAGGATCTCCTTGGCGCACACCGCGAGAACAACGAAAATAACCCCATGATCCAACCGGAGTTTGAATAGAAATTCGAGATGAATGTAAGATTGCATGGATCTAATTAATAAAAGTGTCTGAGAAACCAAAAGCTTTAAGCACCGTTATGAGAAAGGCTCATTCCATAGTGTCGAAAGCCTTCTTTATGTCAATCTTCAAAGCTAGATTGCCACCAAGACAACGATTATTGAGGACATTAACACCCTCCGAAGCAGTAGCGATGCATTCATGAATGTTCCAGTTCTTGATAAAACCATACTGATTTGGAGAGATTATTCTAGAAACAATATTTCCCAAACGATCGGCAAGAATCCTGGTAATGATCTTAAAAATGAAATTTGTCAAAGCAATAGGCCTGCAGTCCTCAACTTTGTTCGCCCCCTCCACCTTAGGAATTAAGGCCACAAGACTTGAATTTAACCCCGGAAAAATGATGAACTACTCGGCAAACATCGGGCCCGACTACATTCTAGTAAGTTTGGAAGAAAGCACCAGTAAAACCATCTGGACCCGGAGCGCTCAAGCCATCCATAGACATGACAGTCTACTTAATCAAATCAAGAGAAGGGCGAGCAATTAAC
Organism: Euphorbia corollata; assembly: GCA_948277035.1. Classification (NCBI taxonomy): domain Eukaryota; kingdom Viridiplantae; phylum Streptophyta; class Magnoliopsida; order Malpighiales; family Euphorbiaceae; genus Euphorbia; species Euphorbia corollata. The sequence goes on from CAOJBI011964070.1 coordinate 7,314, forward strand.
TCATCATTCTCAACAGTCGTAACTAAGGATGGAACCACTGAATTAAGTAATTGAGTATCAACATGCACCTCACTATCAGATGAAAATATATTGGAGAAGTAGTTAACCAAGTGAGAAGAAATTTCGTCCATGTCAGTGACTGAAGTACCGTTAATGATCAACGATTGAAGTACCGTTAAAAAAATTCGTGTTTCGGTCTCCATCTTTAAGCCAACGAACACCTCTTTTTTCTTTCATAAAGATTTCCTTCTGTTTTAAATGAAGATCAACCTGAGAATGGGCCTTAAATTCTGCCAAGCTAAGCTCGACTGAAAGACCTTCAGAAGCAATCTGATTTTGGATAAGTAATAGCTTATCATGGCTAGCAGAAATATTTGAATCGACATGGTCAAAAATGTTTTTGTTCCAATCACGCAAAACAGGTCTTAAAGTCTTTAACTTAAGAAGAAGAAGTTGAACCAGAGGAAGAGAGGGAAAACTCGAGTCCCAGTGACTGGAAATCAAACTCGTCAGGGAAGGGTGAGAAGTCCACATAGACTGAAATCTAAAACGAGAGACACGGCCAGAAGCCAAGGTAGTGCTGTTGTAAGAATGATAATGAGAAATTACCAGTGAACAAAATTGGATGGTGGTCCGAGTGATGGCGCGCCAAGTTAGTGCTGTTGTAAGAATGACAATGAGAAGTAAAATCCAAACTGACCAGCGCTCTATCCAGACGATATTCAACCCTATTAGGCTCTTCCCTACCATTAAACCAAGTGAAGAAAGGTCTTGTTGTACTGACGTCAATTAAATTCGCATCATCAATGCATTCCCGAAATTCCCGACATGATCTCGAGTTTGGCGGATTTCCAGTCTTTTCGTGCGATCCTAAAACAGCATTGAAATCTCCCAACCAAAGCCAAATATTATCAGACTCAGTCACAGCCTCACGAATAGAATTAAAAAGCAAAGAGCGGTCCATACATTTCACACTACCATACACTATGCCAACGTTAATTAACAAATTGCGAAGGTTAAAAGAAATAGTGATAGCCTGACTTGAAGAAAACTTAATCGAGAGGTTAAAATCACAGACAATGGATTTAAGCACCCAAAGTATTGGTAAGGGCTTGTCATTAACAGGCAACCAGTTGATAACCAATCCTTCTCCAAAAGGATTGCTCAATCCTATCAAAGTTGATCATTGGTTCAGCCAAACAAAATAAACTCGGCTTATGATGAAGAAGAAGACTACAAACGCACTGCTGGGTTTCCGAATTAAGAAAACCCCTACAATTCCAATACAGCACTATCATTAAGGATGCGCAGAATCATTCTGTCTCATTTGAAGTGATTGAGTATTACAAGGATAATTCGAAGAGCCTCCCTTCCTGTTTTTGCGCTTAACCGGTTCCCATTGTCCATCTTCTTAATCGGCTAATTCCGCCCATGAAGGTTCTGCATTATTAACCCCGTCAGAAATCATTGAGTGTTTGTTGTTATCATGCGCTAGAGATTTTCCTTCGAAAAGATGAAGCTGCAAATTAATTCCATCCGGATTTTTAATCCAATTGGGGCGGCTTCAAGCTACCAAAGCATTAATTGGGGAAGCAATAACATGTGGATGTTCCTCAGCATCCGAAACAGATAGATCCTCAGAATCGGATTCCACATTATCAGAATCAGTACCCTTGTCCCCATTGGGGGACCGGTCCAAATCAGCCAGCACTGGTTTCTCTAGAGGAGATTTTCTAGCAATACTATCCTCGATAATGCAAAAAAATGTAGAGGCAGGAACCTCCGATCTAAGTCTCCCCTCCAAACTTCTTTGACGCTGCTTATTTCTAGTTAGAAGTTCCAAAGGTTTCTCCGCACCAATATCAGTAGTGGGACGATCCCCCTTTGGTTTGGTATGAGAGTCGTTTGATGGCTTCCTATTACGATGAATATGACCCGATGGCTTGTTATTCCTTCTGCAAACTCCAATAGATATGGGTAATTCTTTTTACATGCCGCCTAGACGACCATCAGCTTATAATTAATATGATTGCTTCAAAGTAGATACACATGATATTTATTGCATTTCTGCAGTGTAACAAGTGACGTTTGCAGGCATCAAATGTGTTTCAGCTGTGTAAATCAAGTAGCGTTTGCAGGTATTGTAACTATTATTTTAGGCCTTCCCATGTCGTAGTTTAGGCTGGGGCATATAAACCACGCTCGTTTCATTGTTAGAAAAATCATGCCTATGTGTTATCCTTGTGCGAATATTTATTAGTAAGGCATGCTTTTGTCTGTTGCCTATTTTTGTGTGCATTTACATTCGTTCTGGTGCTTGTTAAAATATCAAGAGCCAAGAAGAAGTGGGCGTCTTATTCTCAAGGTCTGGTAATGTCGTGCATGGACTGAGCCAAACACATGAGCAAGGGTGTATAGGGATGGCAACGGGTCGGATCCGGACCGGATCCAGGTTGGACCCGATCCGGATCCGTGTACGCACAATAGATCCGGATCCGTCCTGAATCCGTCGGATCTGTAATTTTAAGATCCAGCACGGATCCGGATCCGGGTCCAAAACGGATCCATTAGAATCATTATTTTTTACCCTTTTTAACTCCACCATCAATATTTTTTTCTTTATTAGAATCATTCCCAACATCAACATTTTGTATTTGTTCGGAATCACCATCAAAGCTAGGCTTTTCTACTGGTTCTTCGACGGGTTGACTAGAACCAACATCACTCTCTTTGAAACTAACTCCATCAGCACTAGATTTATCATCCATGATCTGAAATAAAGGGATTGATAGTTAATTATATGGAGATGTAAATTGGAGATGTAAATTCTGCTACTGTTAGCACGGTCCGTCCATACCCATGAGGACATATTACCAATATCATTTCCAGGGTTTCGAGAGCCTAAATGGAGCCGAATCACGCGCAGAAATTAATTTTGAGCGTTTTCGTAAAATCACTATTCACGGGGCACCGAACCTCCGAATCACTATTTGAAAATACCGAAAAATTCCGGTCCGGACCAAGTCTGGGGTCGACCAATTTGGGCCAAATCAGAACTTAAAAAGTTGGATCGAATTCAGTCGAAAAGACTCAGAAAATCACGACGCAGGCGCAACGCAAGCGCGACGCAACTGCAAACTGCATCATGCACTGCACCGGGGCAGTGTCACTGCCCACTAAGTAACTGGCCGCTCGGCCAGTTACTAC
>CAOJBI011966206.1:0-23373 GCA_948277035.1 Euphorbia corollata
CCCATAGAGAGCTCTCCTCAACTTTTAAACATTTTCTTCTATGCCAGGGAACAGTGGCGAACCTAGGATTTGGAGTTCGGGGGGCACAATTATGTACGAAAACAAAATCGAATTGAACTTGAAAGTATGACATGCAACAAATTAAACCCACTGATTCCGATATATGGGAGGTTTTTTGCAAAGGTGGACACAGAATCAAAAATGAGAGGGGGACAAATTAACATGTAGAATTTTTTTCCGAAATTAGTTAGCTCATGTAATATACTTGTGTATAGTTTTTTATAGGCTTAAAATCATCGGTGGTATATGAACTTTGTCTTTACTAACATAATGGTACATGAACTTCAAATCTTGACATATTAGTACACAAACTTACCACTTTACTAACATAACAGTCAAAACTACCTTTGACTCAACAAAAATTACCTTTAACCTCTCAAAACACCTTTAAACTTACTCTAAAAAATTCTAATTCCACTAATGTTGTTTTCTGCAACTATGGATAATTTCTGAGTTGGGACTTATTTAATCATGTTATTTCTAACTTAATTAACATCTGGTTGATCTATTCATTTATTTGTAAGAAGAATAAAAAATATTCATAAATAAATAAAAATGATTTGAAGTGGAGTTAGGGTTAAGAAGCATACCTATTAGCAGAGAAAGCGGTGACCTTGAGAGTAAGATCTCGAATAGTTGCTCAAACTAGTTAACCTTCTTCTATATCATAATCACATAAATTAAGATAAGTTCAACTAAACAGTAAAATCAAGAAAACAAATGAGAATAAAAAAAAGAATAGTAAGAGAGATTGAAATGATGTAATTAAACGCCTTGCTATGGAGCTAATCATGGTTACCATTGATCAGACTTGAGGCAGAAAAACTGTAGTAGAAGAATATTCCAACTCAGAATGATTCAAAATTTAATTAATGGTGAAGAAAGCAAAAACAAATTGCAGCAAAGGAAAGTAAACTGCAAAATATAACGGTTGAAATGATGGAATTTGGAGTGATTTATTAATGGAAGATTTGGAAAGATAAGAACCGGAATCGGAGATAACGAAGATTAGATTGAAAAAAAGTAGAAGGGGAATCAAATCATGGAAATAGAAGAAGAGTTTATAAAAAAGTAAGAGCATCACAAAATGGTACTTGTAGTTCTTTAAATTTTTTCTTCAACAGAAATTATCCATAGTTGCAGAAAAACAATAAAAGAGGAAAGCTTGAAGAAGACAAGGGCATTAGTGGTATTGGAATATTTAGAGTAAGTTTAAAGGTGTTTTAAGAGGTCAAATGTAATTTTTGTTGAGTCAAAGATAATTTTGACTATTATGTTAGTAAATTGATAAGTTTGTGTACTAATATGTCAAGATTTGAAGTTCATGTACCATTATGTTAGTAAAGACAAAATTCATATACCACCGATGATTTTAAGCCTAAATTTGGACATATTTGTATAAAATTTAACGTTTTACTTTTCAAAATAAATTATTTACATATTATTGGTCAAACTTGAATTGACATTACAAAATCTGTTTAATCTCGAAGTTCTAAAGTACACAATCATCCAAATTTAAGTTGATATTTTTAGTAAAAGATCGACAATATCTGGAATAATATAAATATTATGATTGACCTTTACATATAAGCTTAAGTTTTTTGGTCAAACGATTTCATGACATGGTATCAGAACAGTTTAAATCTAAAAGTCGAAGGTTCAAATCCTTGCGGCTCAATTTGTTGAAAATAATTACCACACATATCATATGAGTTTGTGTTGTACCAACTTTAAATTTAAGGGCATTCGCGTGCTTGAGAGTGTCAGAAATAATATTGATACTGCGATTAGACCTTACCCATAACCAAATCCAATTCGATCGATGAACAGATCTAGCAACCACAAACACACCCTTTATAGATCCATCCGACTCTAATTTAAATAAGACCAACTTTGAATATTTGATGTATTATATCTTCATATTTTTTCAGATTATTACGCTTTTATGTGATTGCCTTATTATTTTTACATGATAATACTTAGTTTATTTATTTTTTATTTTGCATAGTAATTATAAAAAAATTTAATTTATTATTAAATTAAAAATTTCTTTACAATACTAAATACTAGTAATATATAATTTATTTAGTATCCAAGTAAAAGAAACATGTTTAAAATGAATGTTGAATGGTTATTTATTTGGGTTACCATTCATGATAATTGTGTAATTGATATATAGTTTGATCTAATATTGATAAATGATATTCTTTCTAGTTGTTTTAAGTGTGATTTTAGACATTTTATTTTTATTTTTCTAAGTGTAATTTTAGATTATAAATGCAATTTTTATAAATTTTTTTCTAATTGATCATTATATCGATGAAATTATAAGTTGGTAATAAAAAATAAAGTAAAATTTATAAAGAATAGTTAATTATTTTATTAGTATAATAAATATTTTATTAATTTTAATAGAAAGTAATAAAGTAATACATAAAAGAATAGAAGGAGGAATAATGATGATTACCCAGCACACTGAAGAATATGTAAAAAGCAGTAAATTTTTTTTTTTTTGGAAAATTTTTGTTTTGTTCATAGTAATTTACAACAATTATCATTTATTGTTACGCATGTCATATTCGCCAATTATAAAAATAAATAAAAAAATGTCAACTCATATGTACTCTCGTATGTACTTGATTTGGATTTGCCTACTCAATATACTTCACTATTGTGACTATAATTTATTTTTTTAATGAAACTTATGTGATATAATTGGGCAATCAATTCTAGAAAGTAAACTGTAAATTCCGAAGAATGATTAATGATTTACTTTTTTTTTTCAGACTGAAACATAAGTTAATTAAGAAAAGTTGTCTGAAATTTCGTAATTTGTTTTACCTAAGGCTAAGGCTAGAAAGATAATCATTACATTTCTTAAAATTCAAATCCCCCTATAAAATATAAACAATAAAAAACTTGTAAGTGTATGAACAAATTGGTGTATTCATCATACACAAGGTATGGATTAAACAGAGTAAAATTAGTAAAAAATTTCGAAGCCAACAACATTAGTGATTACAAAAAAATAAATTTACACAATTAGAACAATAAATGCATTAGTACATTATCTACCCTTTATGTGCTATCTACACTTCTTTGTTTCTGTATTCCGGAGAAAAACTCGCATTCCTCCAGCAAGGGTTAAAAATAGTTGATTCAAAACCGTCTCTCAAACTCTTCATAAACATTGGTCAACATATCCAAGCAGCATTGGGAGCAGAATAAAAAAAAAACACTGAATCTCGAAATGCAGCTGGCTAATAGTCAGAGGGAATCCTTCTGCTTTTCAGTTACTTCTAGTCGGGGAGGCAAAAGGTTTAGGAAACTCCCTTGCACCGATTGTTCGCTTGTATCTGACGATTCTGATGTCTCCGAATCTGCTTCTGCAATAGGTCAAACCAGTAAAGCTCAATAAATATGAGAACTTGGATAAACACATGGTTTTAGGGAATACTGTGGGAAGATAGATGGCCTACCGAAAAGTGACTTAACGGATGGCCTCTTTGGTTTTGTGTTTTTCTTCTTCAAGTCAGCTATGAGGACAAAGAAACATACAACTCGGTCATCATGATATGTAACTCTAAATCTCAAGTACCTTAGAAGAATAAAAATCAATCAAAGCCAATAAGCAAAACAGCATGAAAAGAGGTTTTTTTGTTCGGTGCTTCTATAATGTCGACATAATGTTTCAAAAAGCAACAACAATAACCCGTAGTTCACCCAAACAGGCGTAAACTCGCATGTCATGTCGTCATCACAAAAAAGGAACGATTTTTAAATCCATAAATTGATAATGCCTTGAAGCGTGTAAATGAATTTGTGCACAACTAGATCATCGAAATATCCCTTAAACTTTTCCTGGACCGACCACATGCACCAATTACGCAGTTTTCACAGATACTTCTCTTTGTGAAACACCTAAAGTTTTATCTAGTGTCAAGTTTATAACATGTACAAAATCGAATCGTCTGGAAATAATTTGGTAGTGCTGCGATGAAGAAAAAAGAAGCTATAGCAGCCCAATCAACTCACTTACTCGAGCAGTCCCACTTTGAATGTGGAGATGACATGTTTATAGGAGTTTGCACAACTAATAGCATCGAAGTCTGATATGATGTAAAGTGACAGCATTGAGGACTGCTAATCAGAAATCTGATATTATATGGCAACAAAATCACTGCAGATAAAGATGGGCTTCACCGGCTAAATCAGATCAGTTTTGTGACTCTAAAAAGCAGAAATTTTAGAAAATCTAAAGAAAACTGCTTTTGTGAATTAAACTGCCTAGACGAACATGAACTCAAAGCCTCAACTCTATTAAAACTTTGGTCGCACAGGTGATTGATGCTGAGAACATTGACCAACACATGAAAATCCATGCAGGTATAAAAGTCAGAGAGAACGAAATAAAAACCTGTTCATATATGTACTTGTAGTGTGATGGACATGATAGAGAAAAAAATTACCCATTCCAGGAACTTGATAATCGTTCACGATTTCAAAGTTCTTATATGTGTATCCAACAAAATTTATGTCTTTAGACGAGAGCATCTGAAAAAATAGAGGGTGAGGGCGTAAGAGAATTTCCATAAGAGCAAAAAATAACAATAAAACAAAATAAAATTAAGATAGTATGTAACACAAGTCAAAACTCATGACATCTTCCCAAATACTAGCAAGAACACACAAAAATGGAAAAGTTTAAAAACATTAATGGTGCCCATTGACATCTCTGGTTTGAGTTCTAGAACTTTGACTACTGAAAGATCTAATCTCAAATATTGCTTGACCATGAAGAAAGAAAGCATTTTACGTTGTCTGTTATAATCAAAAGAAAAACTCTGCAACACGGTAATTAAGAAATAATGACAGTGATTTAGGATGCATGGGTATAAACTACTTTTCGTAACAGAAACTTGCCACCATGAAAGCTACAAATTTTTTTTGACCAAATATGCCTATATGCAGACATAAATCTTCGCATGTAAAACGCTACCCATGTGTTCAATATATGATAAGGATAAAGAGAGGAGGCTCTAAGACTATATGTAGCAGAACAATTGCGTAATCAATAACACATTGATATAGTAGCTGTTATATCTTTCACAAGTCACAACTCTTCCCATCATTCACCTTCTTTATACACCAATGGCTCGTTTGGTTGGTGGCGTGGCTACTCCGTGGAATAGATTCATAGAAGAAAAATGAATGGAAAGATGTCAAATATGAAACATAATTTGTATAGAATCCGTCATCGGACGGAATAGCTATTCCTAGCTATTACGCATTTCATGGAATAGCTATTCCTCCATTTCGATAAGGAATAGCTATTCTGTGAGATGTATAATAGTTAGAAATAGTTATTCCAACCGATAACGGATTTTAGGCAAATAATCAACCATTTTTAACATTTTTACATTCATTGTTCTTCAATTTCATGGAATGGCCAATCGGCCAACCAAACGACCCCTAAGAAGTGAAACTCATGCAATTACCTTACTTTTATATGCTCTTCGAAATAAACTTACAAACCATTAATTTCAATGAAAAGAGATTAAGATTCTCAATGAATCTGGGACTCCAACGCTTGCAGTGAAAGTAAGATATGAATCATGTTGCAGATAAAATATCTATATGGAAGTTATAAGCAACTAAGCAACATAACTACACAAACACTGACCTTTCTCCATGGACCAGTCTTTGTTGTACTTGAAGTATGGTTGTCAGACTGAATAGGAGCATAAAAACTCAGTTAAAATGAATTGTAAGCGAGAATACAAAATTTTAAATAAATTAAACTTGTTACCTCTTCAAACTTTTCGAAATTCTGAGTATCTAATTCATCCTTAACCTCAGGGATATATGCAGCTTCCATCTGATAAAGCTTATCCCATTCAGTACCGCTAAACCATGGATGAGCCTGCAAAAGAAAAAGGAGAAGGTAATTCCTTATTTTTACTTCTACCTTATCTACTAAATCCAAGTATTCAGAAAAGGACACACCAAAACACCTTTATTTCTTCCGCACCATTTGATCCCAATCTCTGATTGACGTTACATAAGAGCTTGCTAATTATATCTTGTGCTTCTGGAGATAATTTTGCTTCTTCTGGGAATTTCAAATGAGTTCTCCAATTCACTATCTGCATAAATGCAGCAGTTGAATAAAACCTATCAATAATGAGCTATATACCTTCATTTTTTATTTATTTACAAGATACAGAAATGAGGTATATCAAAGCAATATACAATATCTGGGGTTCAATTTATAGACCAAGTAAAATCTATGGTGTAAGGAGAATTTGGTACAAATCAGTGGATAAGCAAATCGGTTTGTACCTCGAACAAAAACATCACACGTATCCTTTTATCAATCACAAAAAAGTGCGTACAAAGTACAACTTCAACTGACATAATTTATTAGGGTGGATGAACTCTGAGGAGTGATTTGGTCCTCCCCAAAATGGAAAAATATGTCCTGTAGTATTAGTATGTATATGGTCGTAAATGTTGAAATTGGTACCTCAAGAAATAATAAAAATCTGCCAAAACACTGAAGGAATTTTACTGTACTCTCTTGCATAAAGCAAACAGAATAAAGAAACAAGAAATGTAAGTTTTTCTTTCATTTGCCATCACTATCCTTTCACAAAGTGAAGAAAATAAATTCAAACATTTGGAAATTACCCTCTCCCTCTCCAACTGTATACATAACACAACCAGTTCAAATTACCCACAAAAAACTGCAATAAATTCTTACAACAATTAGCATTCCATTCGAAAAACTATATGGGAAGTTGTATGCCACATGAATGAACAAAATAAAGGCAAAAAAATGTATTAAGAGCAAGGTTTAAAAAGCAATTCATGTATACAAGTCAACAAAAGAAACTACTGCAGACAGCCTACACTAAATAAATAAAGTCATGAATTTTAGTTGCACATGTGAAATAAATGTCATCAGATTCAAAGAATCAGGAATGTAAATAAATACTAAAACATTTCTTCTTTACCTTCCTACAGGTTGACATGGGATCGTCTGAATAAAAAGGTGGGTATCCCACAAGCATTTCATACATTATTGCACCAAGAGACCACCTGTGAATTCAAAATAACAATCAGTCTGACAGCATGCAATGCGGAAACAAAATTAGGGAATCAAGAACAGAAAACAATAATTATGCTCTGTTCCCAAGAACATTCAGACGCACCACTAGAAATATAAACTTCGTTATGTTTCAGGTTTATGAATCTGAATATTTAAACATACAACTGCAGCACAAAATTTCTATAGAATTTACAACACGCCAATTCAAATTTCCATCAGCACCTTTGCACAACACTCACCAATCACACTCCATCCCATAGCCTTTCTTAAGCAGTACTTCTGGAGCAATGTAATCAGGTGTACCAACAGTTGAATAAGCCTGCAATATCCACATATGAATCAGAGTCCATAATAACTGAATAATATAGAGGAGAGTAAAAGAAAATTAGAGGAAGGCCAATCAGAAAAAAGACACTGAAAATTATTCACATTTCAAAAAAATTCACCATAATAAACACCTTGATGCATTTTTATCATTGTTTGATGTCCTCTAAATGATGAAAGAATTTTCGCAACTAAAAAATGAAACAGTAAAAAACTTAAAATGGTGTGCCCGTGAACTAATAGATGCAAGTTCACAAAAGAAAGCTCTATTATAACTTACAAGCATCCTCCTGTTCTTCTGCCAATGTTGTAATTGCTCTTGCTGTGTACGCTTTGGAACTGGGGGACATTCTTCATTGTTTGAAGTCTCATTACCACTATTGTTCACCGAAAAATCCCCTTCTTGGATGGTGCTACAATCTAATGGTTTACATAACCCAAAATCAGACAGCCGCAAGTGTCCGTATCTATCAAGTAACAAGTTGTCCGGCTTGATATCCCTGTTAATTCATTACCCAAAAAGAAAAATAGTTAGTCTATCTTCTGTACCCAAAATTTATCATGTTTTACACACCACAGAAAAGAGTATTAGGACATTAATACTTTATCTCATACCTGTGAATGTAATTGTGTTTATGGATAGATTCAATAGCCAAAACAGTCTCTGCAACATAGAATCTAGCTTCATCATCTGTCAATGTATCTTTTCTCATTAATAAAGTCATCATATCTCCACCAGGCAAGTACTCCATGATAAGGTACAGAAACTCATCATCTTGAAAGGAACAATATAATTTTACAATGCAATTGCTGTCAACTTCTGCGAGCAGATTCCTTTCAGCTCGCACATGTTCAACCTAAAAAGATTGTGACGCATTCTAGAGATTAATATCCTGTCAATAATTGATTCCTACCAGACAGGGAAGACAAATGTTACCTGGCCTCTACGGAGCATCTCCGATTTCTTGAGTTTTTTCATAGCATACACATGGCCTGTTGTCTTTTCCCTACAAACCCTAACCTGCCCAGAGAATCCAGATCAATGATAAAAGAATGATTGAGAAAAATCAAGTCCGATCACTATTTTGAAGGAATAGGAACAAAGAAACCAAAGGTAAAGACAGTGTTTATCATAACTCCTTCGAGCACTAGGATGCTCTTGGATGACTTACAAAGTTTTCTATCTCATTAAAACACAAAAGACATAAGCATATCAAATTCAGTGCAAGAGAAATACTTGAAGAGGACATCTCCAAATAAAGTCTGATTAACAATCAACTAAAAACTTCAGATGCAAGCTACAAGTTACAGATCACAAAAGAGTAACAAGAATAGCAATAGATACATGTAAGCGCTCCAGGAATAGACTCAAATTATTACCTCAATAGCGTAATCTTAAACATGTATAAAGTATTACACTGATAAATGTCAAATAGATAAGATTGAACAATGAATGTCAAATCAATAGAGTACTAAAACGACAGAATCAATTAATTTCAGAATCATATTTGATGTAATATAAACCAATGGTGTATCAGATTTGAATTCAAATGGATAAGAAGATCTGAAACTAAAAGATCTGGATCAGAAACATAAATGATACCTCTCCAAATGCACCTTTGCCGATCATTGTCAATAATTCGAAGTCATCGACACCCATTTTATGCCTCTGAAGACGCATGTATTCAGTTTCTTTCTTCTCCAAATATTTAAGTAAATTGCTCTGATCTTCCTCTGAAACATCGGCATCAGCCAACTTTTTTTCCAGTACAATTCGTCTGCCAAAAACAGAAGGCGCAATCAAGATTTGCAATTCTAAGCAACATATCAACCATCATCGAAAATCAATCCCGTAATTAACTTAGTTCTGCAAATCCTACGATTGGCCAATTTAATAATCTTGAAATCAACAGTGTCAATCTTCTTGAAAGAAAAAAAAAATGGAGGGAAGCCTACATACCGTTCCCTCCTCTCCTGAAGATTCTTCATTTGTTCCTTGTAATGATTCTCAATGTATTGCTTTGCAGCAGCAACTTTCTGCTTGGTAGTACTAGACATAGATTCATCATCCTCGGGATTGGGTTCACTATTACAATCATCAGAGAAATCCTTCTTCCGATTATGAGACCTGAGCTTATCTCGTGGCTGAAGCTTCGAAAGCCAACTCCTCGCCGAATCCATTTCAAACCAAAAATGACAAACACGTGCGATCTACCTTCCTCAGCCGCAACAATCCACCATCTCCACAAAAACAAGTAGATAAAAGAGGAACGGGAAATGCAGAGAATGACAAAAAGAACAAATCAAAAGTGTGAGAAATAGAACGAAAGAGGAGGGAAAACAGAAAGCAGAGAAATGAGACAAAGCGCGAAATTCAAGGTGAAATGAAGAAAATAAATGATAGGGATAACGGTTTGTTCGGTAGCTAATTATGATTAAATCATTAAATAAAGAAAAGATGGAGAAATTAGGGTTTGAAATTGAAGAATGCGTGAATCTCTCTCTACTCGCTCTAACATTACAATGAACGAAGAAGAAGCAACCACTCTGCAACTGATCCTCTGCCTTCCATATTTTATATAGATTTTCTGTTTTTTTTTTCCTTTTACTGCAAATATATACATGTATAGAACATTACGCATATAAAAATTGAGTTGAATGCAGTGGATCTCGGGGAGTGGATAGGGAATCGTGATCCGATAAGATTCTTTGATGCGGCTGTTTTCTCCATGTTCAACTGTAGCCGGAATCCCCAACCACACCCACCACCTTGTCTTTTTTTTATTCTATCATATAATATATACCAAAATTTGGTTTCATTTGGAATTTCATTAGTCCATTTAGTTCGTCCCAACTATTATTTAGCTCATAACTTACGTAACATGTCACATTTTTTTCGTCCCATACAAGACCAAATACAAAGAAAAAAAAACATAATTATACTACTGATCCTCAAGTTACACAATACCTTTAACATTTAAAATTGACTTTTTTCATATTTCTTAATTGTCCATCATTTACATGGTAATTAGCGTGCATATTCACGGAAGTGAGATGCGTGAATGACTATTTTGCAAAAAGAAAAAAAAGTAATAAAGGTAAAAAATTAATGTCTCTAAAATGGTGTCCCCTTTCCATGTCCCTCAATTCATTGTTTGATATATGACACATTTTTATAATAGAAAAAATAAAATATAGAAAAATGAATCATACATGTCAAATAATGAATGTGCGATGTTGAAATTGACACCATTCATATGACACAAAGATAATATAATATGCATGTCATAGTTCCAAAATGGACAAACAACCTATATGACATGAAACTCAAAAAAGTTCTTTTTTCTTTCTTTTTGGCAATAGAAATGCATATTCGCTACCTATAGACTTAGCAATAAAAAAATTGAATGCCCAAAATTTTGAAAATTTGCTCTTAAATCTGCATACATACATACAGATTGATGTGTTATATGGAGTGAAAGTTACGAAGTGACTGTTTATTAAAGTAGAGAAATAAAATATAGGTCAAATGCATTAACACTCTCCTTAACTTGGCTCCGATAACACGATACTACCCCAAGATACCCCCTCAACTTGGCAAAAATGCATCAGTTTGCTCCCTTAATACCACGTGTCAACTTTTAATTAGAGAGAGAAAAATAAAAAATAGCATATTTGAAAAGTTAAATGGACCATATTTTGACACGTGGCGTTGAGGGGGTTAAGTGATTCGCTTTTGTCAAGTTGAGGGGGGTATTTGGACATTTTGAAAGTTGAAAATGACATCGAGCTATTGAAGCCAAGTTGAAGGTTATTGATGTATGGCCTAAAATCTATTCTAACAATTTAGTAAGAAATTTAGTCACAAAGTAATAAATTTTTTTGCTTTTAAGGGATAAAATGCACCGAAATAAAAGAAGTTACGATGCATGATGCCTTATATTTCACATTGGTAATGTTAATTAGATATAATAAAGGCCAAATACATTAATACACCCTTCAACTTGGCTTTAATAGTTCGATGACATCCCCACTTTCAAAAGGTCCAGATAGCCCCCTTCAACTTGGTAAAAGCGAATCACTTAACCTTCTCAATGTCACGTGTCAAAATATGGTTCGTTTGACTTTTCAAAGATGTCATTTTCTGATTTTTTTTTTACCTCCAATCAAAAGTTGACACGTGGCATTGAGGGGGGGGGGCAAACTGATGCATTTTTGCCAAGTTGAGGGAGGTATCTGGACCTTTTGAAAGTTGGTGGTGACATCGGGCTATTGGAACCAAGTTGAGGGGGGTGTCGATGTATTTGGCCTATAATAAATAATAGTTAGTTAGATAATCATCAAATAACACTGTTTAATATTGGATATTTGCTTGTAATTTAATTTCATAAAGCGATTGAAAGTCACTTCATTTTATCATGGCAATGGATCGATATACAGGTCATACCGCTAGTAATGATATTTGCATCGATGCCTTGCTTGTTCGGCTTCTAATACAATAACATACCTGCTGTTGTTGCATTGTAATTATGAGACTTAGAAGATCATCGGTAGTATGTCATTGTCCCGACAACATAAAAGGCGAAGAACTAAAGGGAAGAGTCTGTTTGGTTTCAGATCACTGCCAAGACTCAACAATATAAAGTAGATTTGCAGAGCTTTTCAAGTTTCAACTCCTTGTATGCACGCGAGATATGTGAATTATCATTATAAATTTCTAAACAAGAATGTAGTGGAGAGTATTACAGACAACATCTTCATCCTGTTCGTATTGGAAAATTGATGTCCAAAACTAATGTGTCTTAATTCAGTACATTTTATCACAATCAGCCTCAATTCGTCTTGTAACCAAATTCATGGTGTGCAAGTATAGAATTGCTTTGTTAGCAAAGCAAAACCATAAGACGATCAAGTCACTACAATCATAATTGTTTTTGTATAAAAATACCACACCGGAAAACAGTTGACAATATCATTGTATTATAAACCATTACTGAAACACACAGAGCAAAATTGTTCGGGAAGTTGTTCTTTTACCATTACAATTAATAACTAGTTTGGAGATTCAATTGAAACTTTTTTAATATATACAAACATTAATGGAATAGTGTAAAAACAATAAAATAACTATTCAGGATTTGTCATATTTTTAATATTATAAACTCAAAACAAATTAAAATAAATTGTATATTATCACAAATGATATCTTATCATTTATCTTTTCATTGATTTAATAAACTAAACAACACATCATTAAAATGAGCCCTTTATTTGAACTATAATTTTGGATTTTGGATGACTGCTCTGATGCACTTGTTCAGGAATGACCTGACTAGATCGCTCTTGACCTAGATCTTCATCATGTACACTATCATCATCCAAATAAAGGCACGTGCGTTTAAGTAGTTGGTTGGCTTACATCTTCGTAAACGAGCCGCGCTAAGCTTAAACATTGCATGTTTAAGCTTTGTTAGTTAAATTTTTAATGAATTTGAGCTTTGGTCAAACTGAGTTCGAGATGAACTCGAGCTTGGCCAAATCGATCCGAACAAACTCGTTGTATAAACGAGTTTAGCCTAGCTTTGTTCGATCGAATTTTAGCCGAAAATGTAAAAATTAAGTTATTTACAAGCTCTAGCTAAGTTTCGAACTCAAAATTATGTTTTAACTTCATTAATCAAATTGTTATAAATTTAAAACTTATTCATTATCTAATGTTGCATGTAAATCTATGGATATTTATTTTTCATAATATACTTATAATTTATATAATAAATACAATATTACTATTTTTGGACATATTCACAAGTCCGTTAACAAGTTTATTCGTGAATATGTCAGCGAGCTTCTTATCGAGCATGTTCACGAGTTTTTGAGACGAGTGTCCCATTGTTCAAGTTATGTTCTTTTATTAAAACAAATCAAAATTTGTGTTCATAATGTTAATGATTCTAGGTTGAACAGATTTTAATCGAAACAAATATTGAACGATTAACGAGTAATTCTATTCATTTACGTGTGTAGGATAGGAAGATTTTTTATCCACACAGGCTCTGTTAACATTTGTCATTTTCGTGG
Source organism: Euphorbia corollata (assembly GCA_948277035.1). Taxonomy (NCBI): domain Eukaryota; kingdom Viridiplantae; phylum Streptophyta; class Magnoliopsida; order Malpighiales; family Euphorbiaceae; genus Euphorbia; species Euphorbia corollata. The sequence goes on from CAOJBI011966206.1 coordinate 13,574, forward strand.
AGTTTGTACGGCGTCGGATTAGCAACTCTTATGGTTTTTTAAAGGAAATGTATGACCTTAGGAGAAGAGAAGACTAGTAGAATCAGCGAACGAGAGAGAGAGAAGAGAGGAGAGATTGAAGCTGAGGGTTTAATCCTCACGATTTTTGAATCGGAATCTGAATTTCCATAGGTATGTTAAAGGAATTCGTTAATTAGTTGCTTTCCCTGGATTTGTTCGGTTCCTTGTAATTGCAGTGTTAAATTCCCTGATTGATTTTGGGCAATTGTATGCATAGACATGTTGCTTGGGAATTTTAGAAAACAAGAAGAGAGTGGAGTATATATGTTTTGTATTGCTATTGGGACTATGGAGGTGGCATTTTCTCGTATTTCAGTTAACGGTTAGCTTCCTAGTTATCTGTCTGCGGTTGAGTGGGTAACGTCGAAGAGCAGAAACTCTGTTTTATTTGTGTAGGTGAAAATTCTGAAATTTGATCAAATTTTGGTGCAGATTGATTGTTTTTTTTGTTATCCATAACAACAACCAATTAGGAAGAAATGAATTTTTCATCGAGTTAATTTGCCTTTATAAGATTTCTGTCGTCATTTTTGCAGGTGGCTTTCTTGGTGTTGGTAATGGTGTTTGAGCAGAGTGATTTGTAAATTATAATCATGGAGGAAGACGAGGACAAAGCTCTGCTCAGTTCTTTGGGTGTGACGTCCGCCAATGCAGAAGATATTGAACGCAATGTCTTAGCACAGGTATGAACAGGTTTCATTGTTGATAAGTGGTGTAATTGTAAGTGCTTTCATTGATTATCAGAACTTTTTATTTCTAGTGTGTTTAATCCTACACTTCTTTCCACTGTTGGAAGTTCCAATGTTCCATTGCAATAGGCTGGATATTTGTAAACTAATTTGCGAGAAGCTGGGAATATAGAAAATTGTGTGGTTGAAATTCGGATTTTCTGTTTTAATACTTGAAATTAGTATGTCTAACAACTTAATGAGATTTTTCTTTGGAGAAGTTACTTTTGAAAAAAGTTAGTCCTTTAAATCAGGCTACAAACAATCCAGAGCATAGTGGTGAAGCTGGAGAGAATGCTGATGAGGAGTCCTATGACAAGTCAAATAATGTAGATCCATCACCTACTATCCAAGAAAATCTATATAACAGATTGAAGGCTGTAGAATTTGAAATAGGTGCTGTTGCATCTACCTTTGATCATGTGAAAGATATTTCCAGTAGGGAAGACCGTGCTTGTGATGATGATAAAGCAAATGGAGATGTGAAAGATGACAAAAAAGGTGTTGAGGCTTCTGCGAATGATTTCACCCTTCAGCAAGCCCTTGCTGCTGATCGTCTAAAGAGTCTCAAGAGAACCAAGGCTCAACTTGAAAAAGAACTTTCTGGATTTCCCCGGAATGATACTATCAAGGGTCTTGATAAAGGAAAACTGTTAGCAGACCTAGTGAAGGAAGAACCTAGACTCAAGAAAAAGTCGAAGGAAGTTAAGAAATCAGGCAAAAAGAAGGAAAATAGTCAAAGAACAGTTTCATTCAGTGATGATGCTGATTTTGACACAATTTTAGATGCAGCTTCTGCTGGATTTGTTGAAACAGTGAGTTAAAATAATTTCTTTGTCTCTTGAGTTACTTAATCCGATTAGCTGTAGGATATGCATGTTTGAGTGATATAAGGTTTGGAGATTGACAATTGTGTTCTGTTTGATTTCTAGGAAAGGGATGAACTGGTCAGAAAAGGAATCTTAACTCCCTTTCATAAGCTTAAGGGCTTCGAACGCCGCCTTCAGCAACCAGGGCCGTCAAGTAGGCCCAATTTATCTGAGGATGAAGACAGGAGTGAAGATTTTGCTTCTGACAGTATAACTAGGGCTGCCCAGTCAATGCTAGAGGCAGCAAAAGCTCGTCCAGTTACTAAACTACTTGAACTAGATGCACTGCCAAAGCTTGAGGCTCCAACACTCCCTTTTCAGAGGCTAAAAATGCCATTGCAAGTTCCTCAGTCTTCTGAAAGTGATGGCGATGGAAAGAAAAGTTTAAAAAGGAAAAAGAAACGGCCTGTGCCTGGTCAGAAATGGAGGAAACGTGTTTCACGTGAGGACCACTTGGGTGAAAGTGGTATGTCAATAATTCCTTCATTTAAGGTATTTCAAGATTGCATGCGTATAGTATGTTTGTGTATAATAAGAACAGTTTGCTTATTTTCTGTACCATACATATATATACAGCTTATACTTTTCATCTAGCTATGAGAAGTACTTCGAATTATGCATGTTCAGTAATTTCGTCATTATGGTGTTCAGAGTAAGTTTTGCCTAATTAGTTGAATTACTATTCTTATTTATCGACAATCTTTTGGTAGAAGATCCTAGGAATGACTCAGTTGCATCCAGTTATGAAGAAGAGAAGTTAGAGGATGGTGAAGATGATATAGACGATGGTGCCCCTTTTGTAACCCTTGAAGGTGGCCTAAAAATTCCAGAAGCCATGTTCTGCAAACTTTTTGACTACCAGAAAGTGGGAGTGCAGTGGCTTTGGGAATTGCATTGCCAAAGAGCTGGTGGTATTATTGGGGATGAAATGGGTCTTGGTAAGACCATCCAAGTGATATCTTTTCTTGGAGCATTGCATTTCAGTAACATGTACAAACCAAGCATCATCGTTTGCCCAGTCACACTCTTGCGACAATGGAAAAGGGAAGCACAAAAGTGGTACCCACGCTTTCATGTGGAGCTGCTGCATGATTCAGCTCAAGATCTTCCTCTTTCAAAGAGGCGAGCCAAATCTTCTGATAGTGATTCTGAGAGTGACAGTTCAGTTGATAGTGATTATGAAGGGAATTTGTCGTCAAAAAATACTAATAAATGGGATTCCTTGATAAGTCGAGTTCTAAAATCAGAATCTGGGCTGCTTATTACGACTTACGAGCAACTAAGGCTGCTAGGTGACAAATTGCTTGACATTGAGTGGGGCTATGCAGTTCTGGATGAAGGACATCGAATTCGTAATCCAAATGCTGAAGTTACTTTGGTTTGCAAACAGCTTCAGACAGTTCATCGCATAATAATGACAGGAGCTCCAATTCAGAACAAGTTGAGTGAATTATGGTCTTTATTTGACTTTGTTTTTCCTGGCAAGTTGGGAGTACTTCCTGTATTTGAGGCAGAGTTCGCGGTTCCTATTTCTGTCGGAGGCTATGCCAATGCCTCACCACTGCAAGTTTCTACAGCCTATAGGTACAGTTTGTTATTTGTTTTTGAATCCTTAGGGAAGTCCAGAGTTTCTATGAAACTTGCAGTTCATCTGTTCCCATCTTGAAGTGTATGTGCTACTTGTTAATTTTGTGATCCTGAATTTGTCTTGCTACAGGTGTGCTGTGGTTTTGCGTGACTTGATAATGCCTTACCTCCTTCGACGAATGAAAGTTGATGTAAATGCACAACTTCCCAAGAAAACTGAACACGTCCTCTTTTGTAGCCTTAGGCCAGAGCAACGTTCTGTATATAGAGCATTTCTTGCAAGCACTGAGGTCGAACAAATATTTGATGGAAATAGGAAGTCCTTATATGGCATAGATGTAATGCGTAAGATATGTAACCACCCGGATCTACTTGAAAGAGATCATGCATATCAGAATCCGGACTATGGGAATCCTGAACGCAGTGGAAAAATGAAAGTTGTTGATCAAGTACTTAAGGTCTGGAAGGAACAGGGACATCGCGTTCTTCTATTTTCTCAAACTCAACAAATGCTTGACATTATTGAAAGTTTCCTCAACTCTTGTGGTTATAGCTACAGGAGAATGGATGGCCTGACTCCCATAAAGCAGAGAATGGCCCTCATAGATGAATTTAACGACTCGAATGATGTGTTCATTTTCATTTTAACCACAAAGGTCGGCGGATTAGGGACAAATCTGACTGGTGCGAACAGAGTGATTATCTTTGACCCAGACTGGAATCCTTCAACTGACATGCAGGTACTATATGGCATTTATGATTGTTTTATTGTGTATCTACCAATACGATTGAACCAGATATATTTTTTTGTTTTTGCAAATTTTCATACTAACCTTAACTGCAGTGATGGTTCATTCCAATTTTCATGAGTATAGCTCCACTCCAATTTAGTTTCCCTATTTATGGAGGATATTTATTGTTTCCAACAGGCAAGGGAGCGTGCTTGGCGTATTGGTCAGAAACGTGATGTCACTGTATATAGACTAATCACACGTGGGACTATTGAAGAGAAGGTCTATCACCGACAAATTTACAAGCATTTTCTCACGAATAAAATTTTGAAGAACCCACAGCAGCGAAGGTTCTTCAAAGCTAGAGATATGAAGGATCTTTTCACTTTGAATGATGACGAAGAAAGTGGGTCAACTGAAACATCTAATATTTTCAGTCAGTTATCAGAAGATGTTCATGTTGTCGGAACAAAGGAAGTGAAGCAAGACAAGAAGACACATCATAAAGGAAGTGCTTCACATTCTAATGATGCTAAGCACTCAAAGAATGGAGCCTCTCAAAAGAAAGGGAAGGAAAAAGCCAGCAACAGCGGTGGTGAAGCAGATGAAGAAACAAATATTTTGAAGAGTCTTTTCGATGCTCAGGGAATACATGTAAGTTTCAGTAATCTATATGCTCGCGTATCAATGTTTTTGCTCTATATAGGCATTGTGTAGTCGCGAATATAGCTAATTGGGATAGTAGATTAATTATGTTATTAATATTAATAGCATAATTAATCTACTATCCTAATTAGCTATACATGTGACAGTAGGCATGTCTTGCCATTTAATGTTGCTCAAATTTTTTTCTAAAGATATTTTGTAAGAAATACCAGGCATACATAGAATCATTTTCAGATGAAATTGTCTTTTAGTCCGTATTTTCATTAATAGCCTAATTTCCTGTCTAGGACATTATGTCTCATCGTGACTTTTTATTCAGAGTGCTGTGAACCATGATGTTATTATGGATGCCCATGACGAAGAGAAAGTGAGGCTTGAAGAGCAAGCTTCTCAAGTTGCACAAAGGGCAGCAGAAGCATTACGACAATCCCGAATGCTTCGAAGTCGTGACAGTGTATCTACCCCAACCTGGACAGGAAAATCAGGGACTGCTGGTGCTCCATCATCTATTCACCGGAAATTTGGATCAACTGTCAACTCTCAGTTAATCAGATCACCGAACGAATCATCCAACAGTAGAAGTGGAGTAGCAGCTGGAGCTTCTGCTGGGAAGGCATTATCATCGTCAGAACTACTTGCTAGAATTCGAGGAAATCAAGAAAGAGCCGCTGGTGCTGCACTTGATCGACAGTTAGGATCTGAAGGAGATGGAACATCCAGGCAGTCTAAAAACATGTCTAGCATTCAGCCTGAAATATTGATTCGTAAGATATGTACATTCATGCAACAAAAAGGTGGAAGCACTGATTCTGGAAGCATAGTGGAGCACTTCAAAGACAGAATACCTTCCAGTGACCTGCCATTGTTTAAGAATTTATTGAAGGAAATAGCAACTCTTGAGAGAGGGTCAGATGGCAAAGTATGGGTCCTCAAACCAGAATATCAATAGCGATTATTGCTAGTGCTAGGCCGACTACTTGCAAATTCGTTTTCTAACATACATGTGAATATGTGATGCCATTTTTTGGTACGCTTGGTCTCAATTTGAAGAGAAAGCATTCTGGAAAAAGTAATATCCAGGTACTTTTGGTGGTTGGTACTACAGGCACTCGACTAGTGTACATTTTTTTTCGCTTCAGTCCGAAAGAACATAGCTTTACCTAAGAAGAGGGATAGTTTTTCCGAGACTTAGATCCAAGGTGAAATATGAATTCATTTTTTGTGGGCATGAGTTACAAAAATATCGTGAAATGTTATGACAATGGCATAACATAAGAGACGTCAAAAAAGATGCATCTGACTTCTATAGAGGTTGAGAGAATTTTTGTCTTGTAGATTTCCCTCTTGTTCGTTATTTTCTCCTCGAGTGAAACCTTCTTTTGGATAAATTTTACAGGAACTTGATTGGATTGAACTGTTTCCATAAATTGGGTTTGTTAAGATATAAATATTTATTGAATTGTTTGCATAAATGTGTTTTCAAAAACCATGTTTTTTTGAATTTCTTTTCTTTGACATGTACTTTCCAAAAACCAAATGAATTTGCAAATCAATTCTTTACCAGAAAACTATTGAAGGAATTCAATCCAATTATCTAATTCAAAGTAACCAACAACTAATTATTTGAATGTTTGTGGCAAGAAGTGTATGAAGCATCGTTGGTGCTTCATTCCTAACTCCTGGGATTGGAGATATGCCCAACAGTAATGGTAGCAACAATCAAGTTTGTATTGATTTTTGTTAGAGAATGAGATAATGCTTCTTCATAAAAATCCGAAATTTATGTTTTATTTTATTCATTTTGGATAAATTATATGATGATTTTGTTAAAAATGAAGTTTCCATCACTTTGTCCCTGCCTCAATGGTGTGTGATGATTGATTCAACAATGATAGTAACGTAAAGTTTACATTTCTTAGCCCTACTTTTGGTGGGTGACATCTAAAATCTTGAGAGCTACTGAAAAAGAAAAACAACGCTTGGAGAATTTAAGACATAATGTGTTGACTGCTAGATAGTTGAGCCCTCTAAACCCCACGAGCCTCCAATCAACAGCCAAAATTCATACGTAAATGCGCATAGCAAAATAAGATCCCAAAATATCACAGGACCACGTGCTATTAAAACCCTTGCTCAAGTAAGTTGGAATTGGTGCAAATCCGGCAATAACATTGAACACAGCAAATTTAATTTTTCTATATATGTTAATGTAACCTCTAAGTTCATGCAAGAGAAAGAAACACCAGTGTACACCAATATAGCATTATTTTCCACACATGAACTTATTTGGCCAATTTTCTCACTTCTTTAATCATATTGTTCATTTCCACTTCCTTTCAAAAAAGAACAGAAAAAAACATTAAACACAGGCTACATCCTCAACAAAATGCCCCAAAAACTAAAATGCCGCCCACCCGGATGAAGCTGTCTTTGTAGATCCTGATGTTGCTGAAGGAAGACTCTTCTGCAAATACCAATAATAATATATAAGCTATAACATACATGCAAGATGAAAAGATCATATTTGTCAACCGATAGTCAACCGATAGTTTAAACGGCCAGGCTATTATGTGACGCCCACAATTGACACAAATAATCTTCTTCATCAGGCCAAATTGTGTCGAGTTTGTCGAATGGTGTGCCTTTGACCCATTTTTTTCTTTAATGTTGGTGTTGTGATCATCAGCTGCAACCACCGTTGTTTTCAAAACGCTATAAGACCTCTACCATTGTTGCTGCTTTCACTGAGATTGGATCATTTCATTTCCGACCCGTCACAAGTCTTGTAACAAAGATGAAGGGCTGAAGATGGAGATTGGAAATTGTTGTTTAAATTGGGGCTATGGGGTTTTTGTATTTTTTTTTCTATTTAGGCTTCTGCAATTTCGTATTTGGGGTTCTAATTTCAGGGTTTCACTTGAGATTTAGGTTCATGAGGTTAAATTTTCTCCAAAACGATTAACGTGTTAGGTTGTTAATTTCCTAATTCATATACTGTTGACCTCCGCCTTAAGAACAAAACTACACCTAATGGTTGGGAAATAATTTGTGTCAACCGTGATTGTATCAATATAGTCTAGCCCAAGATCTATTCCACCAGAGTAAATATACAAGTTGCAGTTAAAACAGCTCAAATAAGTAAGATGCATATTATATTTTCCAATAATTTCATCAAATATTCCAGTGGTTGAATTGTCATCTAAAGCATGTTATAAGAAACAAAGGAAGTATACCTCAAGGGGAGAAAGGTCTGATAGGGGATTGGATGAGCGATTCATATTTTCTTTCTGTTCTCTATTACCAGCACTGTGATTAGTTGAAGCCTTTCTTGTAACAGCTGGATCATTTGGAGGTGGTGGGAGCGGCGACCTTATTTTTCCTGCTCCAGTTGGTGGTGGGGCGAGACTCAAGGCTTTAGGCTTTCCTGCTGCAGGAACACCCCCCGATAGCCCTGCAGCTGAAAGCATTCCAGTTCCGCCGGATGGCTTAGGCTTCACATTTATACGGATGGTTTCACCTTCCTGTATTTTATCCAAATACAAAGAAAACATTTTGTTCAGTAGTGAAATCATGATTGTATTCCAAGAAGCAAAATCAAAACGAAAATGACTCAAATTAACAGCTAAACCATCGATTAATCTAAAATTAAAAAGCAAAAATTATTTAAGAAGAGAGCCTGCTGTAAAAAATAGGCATATTATTCAGGTAGGAAAATTTAAACTACTTCATAGAAGTATATCAAATACAAGTCCACAACACAGTTGTAATGATAGATCACTCATCTTATCTCTTAGATCATCAATTAAACAAAAAGCAAGCAGCAACGAACTTATTGACGTTCGTGACAAAGAACACGGAATTTCCTATTTCTTCTAGGATATATTATGAAATCCAACCACCAGCTACTCTTCTGACAGCTTAATCCAACTAGAAATAACTAAATTGCGACAGTACATATCAAATACAGTAGAACATATTTTACATGTAAATCTAAATATAAGCTCAAAATCCAGCTAATGCACCTAAGTTTGACACCAAAGTGTAATGAACTAAAATTGAAGTTAAGAAGCCTTACCTTCAATCTGTGATTCACAGCAGGATGAATATCAATGTGATCACTCTCGCTAGTTTCCCCACTCTCTTTCTCGTTCTCTCTCTTTACATATTTCTCATGATCCGACAACGCAACATTGAAATCAAACGCCTCATTCCTCTCATTAAACCCTAACCCGATAAACGCATGCTTCCCTCTCCCATCCTCAATCTTAAGCACGAAATACCTGGATGAGTCGAGTACAGTCTCGACCGCATTCTCCCGCTGGCCGGGATGAACAAAACACGCCGCGAAAAGATCACCGGAGTTAGGATCCTCCAATCGGATCTCACATCTATCCTTACAGGAAACAACTCGTAGTCTACCGGACCAGATCTTATCAGATTGCAGCCATTCGCCGCATTTGTAGCCACCGGAGGTGGAACGGGGAGGAATTTTGTAAACGGAAACCTCACGGACAACAAGGAGGGTGTGCTCAAAGGATTCCTCATCTTCTTCAAACGACATGTCGTTGGACTGGCGGAATTTGCGGAGCTGAATGAGGCAATGCCGGCAGATCTTGGCGGTGGATTTAAGAGAACTCAGAGCGTTTGGAAGGTAGAGGGATTGAATCAATCGTGGGAAAGTAAGATGGGAGATTGAGAGAGAGAATGACAGAGAGTTGCAGAGACGTGGGTTCGAAGAGTGATTTGATTGGTCAACTGCAAATGCTTTTGAAGAAAAAGATTTTTATTGTAATTACTAGCTTACCCTTTGGGCCTGCCCTGGATCAGACCTAGCCCGATCCACCTTTTGACTGGTTTGAGGTAGACCTGTTCATCGAGCGGGTTGGGCCGGGTTCAGACCGGGTTTGACGGGCTTTTCATTAAAAACATCAATCCAAGCCCGGTCCAAGCTCATACTTTAGAATTTCGGGCTCGGATCGGGCCCGAACCGGGCTTACAAGATCATTCCCAAGCCCTGCCCAAACCCGTGAACATTTATTTTTTTTCATAAATTTCATTATTAAATTAAATAGAAAAAAATAAAATACGTAAAATATATTTAAATTTTACTTATAATTATATCGTTTAATTAAAATATTTAATATTTGAAAATATTTATT